>JAWZYT010004106.1:105000-117500 GCA_034508575.1 Petrolisthes manimaculis
TGTGTGTGTGTGTGTGTGTGTGTGTGTGTGTGTAAGGTAGTGTGTAATAATAATAATAATAATAATAAACGGTTTATTTCTTTGGTGTGTGTGAGTGTATGTGTGTAGGTGTGTGTGTAAGGTAGTTTGTGTGTGTGTGTGTGTGTGTGTAAGAATGGATGTGATTGGCAACTGAATCCTCCAAACTATTCCAAGCAACAACAACAAAATAACCAACACCATTATTATTATTGTTATTATTATTATTTATTTTTTTCTTTGTTCATCTGTGTGTTCTGTCTATTTATTTCCTGACATACTTTGGAGGAATCAACAAGGCACTCCAATGTAACAAAAAAATAAATATAATTATAATATTCATTATTATTATTATTATTATGTTATGTTTTTCTTGTCTTTGGTGGCATAATTATAATGTAACAGTAATTATTTCTATATTAATTAAATTCAACTTTATCTGATACCAATAATTCTGTTTGGTTTAATTATATAATGTAACAACTTTAAATAACTTCTAAATTAATGAAATTCTACTTTATCTGAAATTCAACTTTAATTCAACTTTGCCAATAATTCTGCTGTTTTGTTTACTGATATAATGTAACAACAATAATAACTTTTTCTGGTGTTATAATATCTACTGTTATTAATTCTACTTTATCTAAATACCAGTTTTGGTTTACATTTAAATATTTATGGGTTAAAATAATTATTCCACCTCAATTTTTTTCTTACTCTCTCTCTCTCTCTCTCTCTCTCTCTCTCTCTCTCTCTCTCTCTCTCTCTCTCTCTCTCTCTCTCTCTCTCTCTCTCTCTCTCTTTAAATTTGTATATGTTAAAATAATTATTCCACCTCCATTTTTTCTTACTCTATCTATCTTTATATTTTTATAGGTTAATCTTTAAATATTTATGGGTTAAAATAATTATTATATCACCATTTTTTCCTACTCTCTCTATATTTAAACATTTACAGGTTAATCTTTAAATTTTTATATGTTAAATTCATTATTCCACCTCAATTTGTTCATATTCTATCTTTTCTCTATATGTTTTATTCACACAGGTTAAACACATCATTTGTTAGTTTATTATTATTATTTTAACTTAGTTTTCTGTAAAGTATAATATATTACTATCTGTGGTTTTTATTCATAATAATAATAATAATAATAATAATAATAATAATAATAATAATAATAATAATAATAATAATAATAATAATAATAATAATAATAATAATAATAATAATAATAAAATAATAATAATAATAATAATAATAATAATAATAAAATAATAATAATAATAATAATAATAATAATAATAATAATAATAATAATAATGTATAATATTATAAACATCAATAATTGTTTCTCTGACAAATTTTATATATTTTTCTTATTACTTCTTTCTTGCATGCATGTGTGTGTGTGTGTGTGTGTGTGTGTGTGTGTGTGTGTGTGTGAATGGTTCTGATTGGCTGGGCAGGGGCGTGTTGTGAAGGAGGTAAGGGCTGTGATTGGCTGTCTAGGGTCGTGTACTGACCGTGTGTGTCTGTGTGTGTGTGTGTGTGAATGGTTCTGATAGGCTGGGTAGGGTCGTGTTCTGATAATGAGACCACGTGATTGGCTGCCTTGAAGCACACACAGATTAGATAAGAAAGAAGGGAAGGCCATGCAGAGTAAAGGCTTGTGTGAATCTAAACACCTTATAATAATAATAATAATAACAACAACAACAACAACAACAACAATAATAATAATAATATAATAAAAAAATAAAAGTAATAATAATAATAATAATACTAATAACCTTCTGAGTGGGACTGACTTTATTTTCTGTACATGTCATCCTCCACAGGGCTAGAATAAAGATTGTTGTAGGATCTGGTCACTTTCTAGTGGATTTGACGAGATCTGCCACATGGATTAATTATCCACATGAGGTATACTGCAACTGGATTGATTGATGGATATACGGGTTGTCAACATGGAGGTGGTATAGCGCCAGAAAAAAGGTGATAGAGATAAAGGTGTGACAGCAAGCAGGAAGGAAATAAAAAGAAAAGAGGGACAGTTGAAGAACTGAAAGATGGGAACCATTTAGTCTGGTCTCTCACTGGCGACCTTCCTAGCATGGGAAGCCCTCTCTCCCCGAAATTGGAGCAGAGCAGGGGCCGGAGCCCCCTCTAGTATAGCTCGCCAGGTCATAGAGACACGCAAGCCCCCCACCACGGCAAGGCGGATCTTTTTATTTTCACTGGTGTATGGACCACCAGCACACGGGAGTGTATTACCCTTTGTATACAGCAGTGTAAACTCCCTCCCCTGTATGGTGCCTTATATTTACTGGTGTATGTAGCAGTATAAACTTCCTCCACCCTTATGGTGCCTTTAGGACTGGTCTCATGGAAGGTGCTGCCCCACTTGTAGCTCTTGTGGTAACATGGACTTGTGCCCACAGTACTGGCTGTGGGATTAAACACTTCCCCCACAATGAGGCCCCCAGACTCCCTGGTCCAGTAAGATGTGGTCCCATTACCCTGGGACGTGCTTCAGTAACCCAGACATATTGGGACACACACACATATAGCGACATACAGACTCCCTGGTCCAGTAGGCAGTAAGATGTGGTCCCATTACCCTGGGACGTGCTTCAGTAACCCAGACATATTGGGATACACACACATATAGGGACATACACACAAAGAGGGACATACACACATAGAGGGACATACACACACAGAGGGACATACACACATAGAGGGACATACACACATACATTCTCACCCGGGACAACAACAACAACAACAACAATAATAAAAATAATAATAACAATAACAAATTAACTTCCTTATAATAATAATAATATGATTAAAATAAGAATTTATAAACTTCCTTACAATAATAATAATATTAATAATAATAATAATAATAAGATTAAACACTATTACTACTACTACTACTACTACTACTTCTACTACTACTACTACTATTACTACTATAACTACTATCACTACTACTACTACTACTACTACTATTACTACTACAACTACTATCACTACTACTACTAATATTAATAATAATACCGGTAATAATTCTTTACTTTAAAAATGTGTGGTAAATTGAGCACACACACACACACACAAACACATGTTGGGCTCCCACACACACATACACACACACACACACACACACACACACGTGAAGCTTAGCCTGATGTAAGCCTGATCATCACGTGTATATTAATAACACACACACACACACACACACACACACACACACACAGATAGAGAGAGAGAATGAAAGGAGGGACAGAGATAAGGAAATAGAAGGAAAGAAAGGAGGTACAGAAGGGAAGGAAAGGAGGGACAGAGAGAAGGAAATAGAAGGAAAGGAGGGACAGAGAGAAGAAAATAGAAGGAAAGGAAGGACAGAGAGAAGGAAATAGAGGGAAAGGAAGGAGGGACAGAAGGAAAGGAAAGGAGGGACAGGTAGAAGGAAATAGAAGGAAAGGAGGGACAGGGAGAAGGAAATAGAAGGAAGGAGAGGAGGGACAGAGAAAGAAAGGAAGGAGAGAGAAAAGGAAAAGAATGAAAGGAGGGACAGAGAGAAGGAAATAGAAGGAAAGGAGGGACAGAGAGAAGGAAATAGAAGGAAAGGAAGGACAAAGAGAAGGAAATAGAAGGAGAGGAGGGGCAGAGAAGGAAATAGAAGGAAAGGAGAGACAGAGAGAAGGAAATAGAAGGAAAGGAAAGGAGGGAAAGAGAGAAGGAAATAGAAGGAAAGGAGGGACAGGGAGAAGTAAATAGAAGGAAAGGAAAGGAGAGACAGAGAGAAGGAAATAGAAAGAAATACAGGAAGGACAGAGAGAAGAAAATCGAAAGAAAGGCGCGAGAGAAATTGTAACAATAACATTAACGTTTTCTATGATGAGTGTAAAGCTGAGTCACAGAAAATGGATATGTATATGTGGAGATATTAAATAAAATATTATGTCTTTAATATATTCATTTCCTTTTATCTTCTAATTTATTGGAGAGAGAGAGAGAGAGAGAGAGAGAGAGAGAGAGAGAGAGAGAGAGAGAGAGAGTTACAAGGAGCTACAAGGACAAGTAGCACCTCAAAAGATCTTACGACCCATACCAAGGAGGTACCGTAGGTGTAGTAGTAGTTGCTAACTAATAGTGAGAGAAAAGTATAGTAAAGAGAAGGCTCTCCCCACCCACCTCTCCCACCCGCATTGTGGTATGGAAATGGAAATGTACCTAACCCGGAGGAAAAAAGGCTGGACTAGGAAAATTTTTACATAAAAAGAGGAAACAATCACTTTAACTCTACCAGGCTTGGCAGAATTTTGTCTAACTTACATTGACTTACATTGAAGAATCCCTGGAAGAGGCCTTAAGTGGCCTGTGGCTCCAGTACGGCAGCCTGAATATTACTTGGTTGTTGGCTGCGTGTGGTGGTTTGGATTTGTGCTCTGTATATATATTTCTGGTCCTGATTTTTCCAATATTTGTCCAAACGTGATTCAAAACACTGCACTGTATCGGCCGCCACTACCCACTCTGGTAGATCATTCCAGATGTTCACTACTCGGTGGGTAAAAGAGTACTTCCTTAAGTCTAGTCTTGCCCTCGACTTGTATATTTTGGCGCTGTTTACTCGAGTGATGTTTTGTGCTCGCATTTGGAACAATCCTTCGGTGCAGTCTCTATCATACTTCCCTGTTATGATTTTGAATGCCTCGATCTGATCTCCTCGGGACCTCCTGTATGCCAGGGTGGGTAAGTCAAGTGACCTCAGCCTCTCCTCATAAGTCTTGTCCCTCACTTGTGGTATCATTTTTGTTGCTCTGCGCTGAACATTCTCCACTGCCTCTAAGTCCTTTACCAGGTGGGGGTTCCACATCTGGTTGGCGTATTCAAGATGTGGTCTCACTAGTGCTGTGAACAGTGGTTTAAATGTTTCGGGCTCAAGATTAGTGAATGTCCTTCTCATGAGTCCCACAATCCTGTTGGCTTTGTTGATTTTCTCCGCTAGGTGATCAGAGAATGTCAGCGTATCATCAACCACAACTCCTATATCCTTTTCCTGGTCTGACCTTTGAATGGGGTTTTGTAAGGAGTATTCCTGGTCCTCAACTGTAGTCCTGCCTAGCCTCATGCACCTGCTCTTGTCAGGATGGAAGCTTAGCAGCCATTTCTCCGTCCATCTCCTAAGCTCGTCCAGGTCTTCTTGTAGCTTTGTAGGTCTTCAGCATTTCCAATTTTCCTGAAGATCTTGGTATCATCAGCATAGAGAAACACCTCGCTTCCATTCTTGACTGCTTCAGGTAGGTCATTGATAAAGATTACGAATAGTAGGGGACCTAACACTGAGCCTTGAGGGACTCCACTTATCACCTTCTTCCAAGTTGATGATTCACCCTTCACTACCACTTTCTGCTTTCTTCCAGTTAAGAAATTTTGTATCCATCTAAATACCTTCCCTTTGATATTGTAGCTGGCCACCTTCTCCATCAGACGCTTATGAGGTACCCTGTCAAAAGCTTTCATAAAGTCCAAATAGACCACATCGATAGCCTGTTTATTATCTATGGCATCCAGCCATGAGTCTAGTACCTTGATGAGTTGAAACACAGTTGATCGACCAGATATGAAGCCGAATTGTTTGTCACTGAAAAGTTTGTTTTCCTTCATGTGCTGAATCAATTCTTCCCTCAACAGTGTCTCCATCACCTTACATATGATGCTTGTTAGACTGACCGGTCTGTAGTTTTCTGGTTCTTTTTATTACCTTTCTTAAAGATGGCAGTGATGTGAGCATTCTTCCAGTCTTCCGGTACTATGTCTTCTTCTAACGACGAGTTGAACAAAATTCTAAGTGGTTCTAATAGCTCTTCCCTCATCTTCTTGACTACTCTTGGGTGTATCCCATCTGGACCAGGCGATTTGTTTATTTTCAGTCTTTGCAGCACCTTATTTATTTTCTCCTTGGTTATGTTGATGCTGTCGATGTCCCTCCCATTTCTTGGAGCGGCTGTGGCGGTGTCTCCTTCTGGCTCCTCTATAAACACCCTTGAGAACTGATCAGAGAGTACACAGGCCTTGTCCTTATTCCCTTCAGTCATTATTGTTTTCTCATTATTCTTATATAATTCACTAATATTAGGTTTCAACCTGGTCTTTGATGCAACATATTTCCAAAATATTTTTGGGTTATCCTTGACGTGCCTTGCCACTTCCTTCTCCTTTACTTTCACGGCATTTCTCGTTTCATTTCTCACTTGATTGTTTAGTCTCCTGTAGTCTACCTCGATCTCTCTGCAGGTCTTGACAGAGGTGCCATTACTCTTTGCTTTCTTGAGCCTCTCCCAAAGACGCTGTTTCTTCTTCACTTTGGACCAGAGTCGTCTGTTCTTCGGCAAATTCATCTTCCTACTCGTTCTTGTTCTGCTCATCCCAGCCTGTCTCTTTGGCACACACTCCTCTATTGCTTCTTGAATTTTTTCTTAAATTTGATCCATTTTTTGTTCGCATCCAGTTCTTGCCCTAGGTATTGCTTCCAGTCAATGTTAAGTCTTCTTTTCATGAGCTGGTAGTCTGCCTTCTCATACAAATAGGTTTGCTTATTATTACCGTTTTCTTGTGCCATGATATCAATCTTGACGCTGATACACGCGTGATCACTTCTTCCAAGTGGAGCGTCAATTTTAATTTCATCTACGATTGATTCATCATTAGTGAACAGCAGGTCAAGAACATTACCATGATTATCGCCTCTGATTCTTGTTACTTCATGTATGTGCTGTGTGAGATAACAGTCTCTTACTTTTTCCAAAAATCTTGTGTTATAATCTTCTACCCCTCCATCTGTTGTGTAATTGCTCCATCTAATGCGGAAAGTCCCCTAACATTATCTTGTATTGCACGTCATGATCACTTACTTCCTGCATTAGTTGGAGTAGATTATTATTATTTTCATAGTCACTATTTGGACTTCTATAGAGGGACATAACCAGTAGTTTACCATCCTTGTGACCCATTTCGATACAAGAATACTCACAAAAATTTGTCTTAAAGTCTACTGTATGAAAATTCAATCCTGTTTTGACATAAGTTATCAGACCTCTTCCCTCCTCGTTGTGAATATTTTGCTCTATGATTTCATATCCATCTAACACATACTCAGCTATCGAGGAACTATCAACTACCTCTGCTGGTAGCTGATTCCAGACATTGCAGATTTTATATGTGAAGAAATTACCTAACGTATTATGGCGGAAGCGTTTCAAGTCTAATTTCCATCCATGGTTTCTAGCTGCATTAGTGTTTAAGCTAAACAGGCACTGATAATCAATGTTTTCATATCCACGAAGGATTTTGAAAACTTTATTTAGTTGACCTCTTAAGCGTCTGGTCTCTAATGAGAAGAGACCTAGTGCCTGCAGCCTTCTCTGGTAGCCCATGTGCTTAATTAATTGATGGGAACAGTTTGGTGGCCCTAGCCTGGACTCTCTCAAGAGAGAGAGAGTTACATAGAATCACAGACCACAACAGACCTTACGGTCCACACGGGGTGTTCTGATTAGAATGTTACTGGTGGAGAATGAATTTCTCCCCAGTGATAGTTGTAGATAAGGATAGCAAAGTAGAAGGCTCTCTCCACTCCCTCCGGCCTGACCCGTACTGGAAATAAAGTTAGGAGTCAGAACCTTGTGGAGAGAGAGAGAGAGAGAGAGAGAGAGAGAGAGAGAGAGAGAGAGAGAGAGAGAGAGAGAGATACTTGATTCCTCCAAAGTATGCCAGGAAATAGGAACACATACACACACGAAATCTCTTCTCTCTTTCACACACTAATATACAATCTCTCTCTCTCTCTCTCTCTCTCTCTCTCTCTCTCTCTCTCTCTCTCTCACACACTAATACACAATATCTCTCTTTCACAAACAATGTTTTCCTCTCTCTCACTTTCACACACTAACTCACAATTTGTGTGTGTGTGTGTGTCTCTCTCTCTCTCTCTCTCTTTCTCTCTCTCATTCTCTCTCTCTCTCTCTCTCTCTTTTTCTTATTGGTTACGGTCTCAATATGATCATAACATCCATATAATAGGAAGAGAGAGCACACACACACACACACACACACACACACACACACACACACACATTTATATACATGCGCACATATAAACATACATAATTATATACAAACACATATATGCATACACCCTCACATTTATGCACACACACACAAGTGACGTGTGTGTGTGTGTGTGTGTGTGTGTGTGTGTGTGTGTGTGTGTGTGTGTGTGTGTGTGTGTGTGTGTGTGTGTGTGTGTGTGTGTGTGTGTGTGTGTTGCAAGTGACGTCACGTGAGAGTGTGCGCGCGCCTGTGTGTGTGTGTGTGTGTACAAAAGAGGTGAGCTGTAAATACACTCACACACTGGTCTCACAGCGGGTGTGGCGAAGGTGTGTGTGTGTGTGTGTGTGAGAGAGAGAGAGAGAGAGAGAGAGAAAGAGAGGATAACGTGCCTCTTCTTCCTAACAAATAATAATAACAATAACAACAACAACAATAATAATAATAATAATAATAATAATAATAATAATAATAATAATAATAATAATAATAATAATAACAACTATAATAATAATGTGGTGTGTGTTCATAATATTATTTTGTTCATCTGAAAATGTGAACAATATTTTTCTGAGTGTTATTTATTATGTTATTACTCCAGTGAACAGTTGAACAAACAAAAAAAGAAGAAAAATAAAATAGTTATTACTCGAATTTGTTCATAATATTTTAGATTTGAACACGTGAACAAACATAAAAATATATATATTTTTTTTTTAGTGAACAGTGAACAATATTTTTAAGGTTGAACAAAAAAATATTCATCACACGTTTTTGTTCATGATATTTTGGATTTGAACAAGTGAACAAAATATATATAATATTTTTTTTCCAGTGAACAGTGAACAATAATTATAAATTTGAACAAAAAAAAATATTACTCGAATCTGTTTACGTTATTTTGGATTTGAACAAAATATATGATTTAATTATTTTGTTCATTTTTCCAGTGAACAGATAATATTTTCATGGAACAACAATGATGAACAATAATATTAATTTCCACATGAACAAGTGAACAATTTATCATATTATTTTTATATATTTTTGTTCATCAGGTGCAGTTAACATTTTAATGAACAATTTATCATAATATTTTTGTTATATATAAATTGTTTTTGGTCATTATTCAAAGTGAACATTTTTATTATTTGACTAAAAAAATAATTAATATTTATTGATATTATTTTGATTTATTTATTTATTTATGTATTTATTCTTATTTATTTATTGTGAAAACAGTGATTGAAATATAACACCCCCCTAAAAAAAAATCCCCCCTCCCCCCACTCTGGACTGACGCCCCCCCCCACCATGGACACAACAACAACAACAACAACAACAACAACAACACACCAGTCGACTGAAGTAAAAGGTGAAGTTAATAAATGTAAATATTAGTCCCTAACATGACCTGACCTGACCTAACCTAACCAACCTAACCTAACCCAACCCAACCCAAACCCAACCCTAACCTAACCTAATCATTAGTTTAAGCAGCAGTCTTCATTCACATTCATTTACTCCATATTTATGTGCGTCAAGGTGTGTGTGTGTGCTGTGTGGTCGTGTGTGTGTGTGTGTAATAATAATAATAATAATAATAATAATTAACGGTTTATTAACATAGCAGTCAGAGACTGAAAATATACATAGGGGAAAAATTACATTAATATTAATTCTTAATTCTAAGATCTATAGGCTACAGCTTGGAGACATACAGTACATGTTAATTTAATTGTTTATCATTCGCACTAAAGTGTGAATAGTGGTATGGCGATAACGGTCAGTGCGAGGGGCTTTGAGTGGCACCAGTTTGTTCTGGTGTCTGGTAGCCCTGGCTAGTGGTGGAGTGTTAGGTGGTACAGTAGTAGATGACGGTGACGTGAGTTACTTAACAAAACCTTCTCCAAACTTGATAAGGGCTTGCTCATACATGGCTGTCAGGCTGAGCAGACTGAGGGTGGTGAGGGCATGATTGTAGCTGGTGTAGGCAGGTGTGTGTGTGTGTGTGTGTGTGTAGACTATAACTAGTTCTTTTCTCACTCTCTCTCTTTTACACGTGCACACTCATACACACACATATATATATAGTAACACACACATACTCTCTCTCTCTCTCTCTTTCTCTCTCTCTCTCTCTCTCTCTCTCTCTCTCTCACACACACACACACATACACACACACACACACACACACATACACACACACACACACACACACACACACACACACACACACACCACACACACACACACACACACACACACACACACACACCGTTCCCATTTTCCACGTGTTGAATATTTCCGGTTGATGTCATTAAGGTTAGTAAGGAAAGTTAATACATGTAGGAAGTCAGTGGTGGAAAATACTAGTGTAAAATTATTAACCTTGATTATATGCTTAGTGAATCTCTCTCTCTCTCTCTCTCTCTCTCTCTCTCTCTCTCTCTCTCTCTCTCTCTCTCTTCTGATAAGTTACACGCTCTCTCTCTCTCTCTCAGATATGCACACGCACACTATCTGTGTGTGTGTATGAGAGAAAGAGAGAGAAAGAGAGAGAGAGAGAGAGAGAGAGAGAGAGAGAGAGAGAGAGAGAGAGAGAGAGAGAGAGAGAGAGAATAGGTGTATAATAATAATAATAGTAGCAGTAGTAAAAGAAAGTGTGTTTGTGTAGTAGTAGTAGTAGTAGTAGTAGTAGTAGTAGTAGTAGTAGTAGTAGCAGTAGTTAGTAGTAGTAGTAGTAGTAGTAGTAGTAGCAGTAAAAATAGTGTGTGTGTGCTGTGTGTGTGTGTGTGTGTAATTATTAAGGTTATTAACTAAGGAAAGTTTAGTACATGTAGGAAGTCAGTGGAAAATAATAGTTCAACATTATTAACCTTGATTGTATGCTTAGTGAATCTCTCTCTCTCTCTCTCTCTCTCTCTCTAAGTTACATACTCTCTCTAGAGAGAAAGTATAATAATAATAATAATAATAATAATAATAATAATAATAATAATAATAATAGTAGTAGTAGTAGTAGTAGTAGAAGTAGTAGTAACAAAATAGTGTGTGTGTGTGTGTGTGTGTGTGTAGTAGTAGTAGTAGTAAGCAAAATAGTGTGTGTGTGTGTGTGTGTGTGGTGGTGTGACGGCGGGGGTTAGTGATGATTTGTAACGGTCTGTAAACTGTGACTTGGAGGGAGGGAGGGAGGGAAAGTTGGGGGGGGGGGGGAGGTAACGGAGAGATGGTGTTGGTGTTGTTGTTTGTGGGTCTCGTGCATGGAGCTAGAATAGGAGGAGGCGGCCCGCGCGTTCATTTGGGTCTCAGTGGAGTGAAGCCAGTCAGGTCCTCAGAAGCCAACGCCTAGTATTGGCAAGAAAGGCTGACCACTCATAGTACCCATACAGTTTACCCATATTCCTCACGATGTTTATTCATTTTTAATTACGGTATGACATGTATTTCGTATTCTTTAATTAATAACATACAATTCACACATCTTTCAATAATATAAATAGAAATTTATAAATTACTGACCTATCACTCTATACCAAATTGGCCACTGAAATGTATAAGTTTTGTATATATTTGTCAACTCTTTACTTTCACTTTGGATGCCAACTTCTTAGTAATTTGTTTGGCCTTATATACATATTTCACCTGCAAATATGATTCAGCAACTGCCTTAATTAACTAATTCAAGTGATTATCAGTCGTACATGTGGCCAGCTAAAGTAGAAAATATGTATTTGTGGGCATAATATATTAACACTGATATTATTATTTTGCTACAATCTACCTTCTCCAAAGTGGTGCTGGACCCTCTTTCCCTAAACAGTTTTTGCTGATGTAATACATATATCAATTACATCATCAGATGGATACACCAAGTTTACTCTGTCTTTAAGTTTTACCAAGGAAAGAATATGTTTATCAGTCCTTGTCTGAGTTTAGGGGCAACAATGTATGGTTCACAATACAAGGACTTCATTAACATATATATCAAATCCTGCTATATATAAAACTATCTTATTTGTACACTTTGAGAGATAAGACTAACTTGGAATATACATGTATTCCTCTGGCTCTATATTAACAGAATCAGATAATATCCTACTTTTCAGAACAGAGTCATTGATTACCTAAAGAGAAATATTATTTTTAATATTTCTAACACACTTGCTTGACACACTTAAAATTGGAACAGAATCCAATGGTATGCATTTCCTTGGAATAATAGGCATGGCCAAGTAACCGATCATCCTAACTAGGGAAGCAAAATGAATAATGCAATATTTAATGATGCATGTAATGCCAATTACAGTTACACTGAGAAGGATGCCAACTCTTTTACTGTATATGTCATGA
>JAWZYT010004106.1:127500-142500 GCA_034508575.1 Petrolisthes manimaculis
GTGTAAAAGAGAGGTTGTATGTGTGTGTGTGTTTGAGTGAAACAGGGGAAAAAATGGCGGGAAACAGTGAAACAAAATGGCGGGAAAGTGAAAAAGAATTGGCGGGAAAAAATGGCGGGAAACATTGAAGAGAAATATTGGGGCCAAACCTTAGTGAAATCTCCCGTCACTGTCTTAATGCAATAACAACAACAACAACAACCACAACATTGGCCTCCAGGACACACACACACACACACATACACACAGGAAGATAGGCACACACACACACTTGAAGATCTTTTAGCACATAAACACACAGACAGGAGGATAGGCACACACACACACAGATTCACGTACAAAGAGGAAGATAGGTACACACACACACACACACAGTAAGATCTTAAGTACACACACACACACACACAAAGGTAAACCCGAGAGAGATAATATATTACTCCCCAGTAATAGTCGTAGATAAGGATAGCAAAGTAGAAGGCTCTCTTCCCACCCTCCACTCCCTCCGACGTAAACCCTTACAGGAAAATAGTAAGAAGTACCTTATGGGGTTGGCAGAAATACTCCACATGGAAATTTTATAAAAAAGATAGAAAGTAGTTGAAATTTGGCTAACTTGCCACCTGTAATGGGCAAAAATTATTAATTTATAAACGTCAAATTGAAAGTCGGGGATTAGACGCAAGGTGTTTATCTAAGTGACGTTTGAAGCTGTCTACGGTGTTACAGTCTATTACGTTACGGGGAACCCCATTCCATAAGTTGACGACTCGGTTAAAAAAGACATTCTTTTGTGAGAGAGAGAAAAAAACACACACACAGACACAAGCAGGCCCCAGACAGAGAGAAAGAACACACACACACAAAAGCAGACACCTGAGAAAGAGAGAGAGAAAGACAAAAGCAGACCCCAGAGAGAGAGGCAGATACGCACACACACACACACACATATGGTTATAATATGACTGTGATGAATGTATACCCACTGTGTATCATTATATCGTAAAGCAACGAGAGGTACATGTGGTCGGTATTAGTGCCAATTTTCAACACTAAGTGGCTCTCAAAGGGTGGGAAGTGATGGATGGTGGGAACACACACAGATGGGAGTGAAAGCAGTGTATATTATTTCCCTGTAACCTTCCATTTATGCTTTGTACTAGCGGAAGTACCCGGCGTTGCCCAGGAAAGATGCCAATATGAGTGGTGAAATGACACTGGCGTGATGATCAAATACGGTGAATAAAACCCACTCTTGTCGACGGAAAGAATATATTTAACCAAACCGTTTTGGTGGACACTGCCACCATCTTTAGTAGTCTAGAGAGAGGAACGGAATGAGAGGAAAGGAAGTATATACACATAGTATATAAGTACAAACTTATATACAGTTTGTGGAGGTGGGAGAGAAGGAGGTGTAGGTGGGGTGGGAGGGGGGAGAGAAGGAGGTGTCAGTGGGGTGGGAGGGGGGAGAGAAGGAGGTGTCAGTGGGGTGGGAGGGGGGAGAGAAGGAGGTGTCAGTGGGGTGGGAGGGGGGAGAGAAGGAGGTGTCAGTGGGGTGGGAGGGGGGAGAGAAGGAGGTGTCAGTGGGGTGGGAGGGGGGAGAGAAGGTGTCAGTGGGGTGGGAGGGGGGAGAGAAGGAGGTGTCAGTGGGGTGGGAGGGGGGAGAGAAGGAGGTGTCAGTGGGGTGGGAGGGGGGAGAGAAGGAGGTGTCAGTGGGGTGGGAGGGGGGAGAGAAGGAGGTGTCAGTGGGGTGGGAGGGGGGAGAGAAGGAGGTGTCGGTGAGGGCAGGTCAAGTGTTAATCCCCTTGGGCGTCACCTCGGTGTGGGTGTGGTGAGGTGTGTGGTGAGGGAAGGGACATTTCCACCACGGATCTCATTATTGGGTCCAGTTTATACATTCCATCACTATTCGATTATCTTACGTTTTCTAAAATCATTACTTTTGTACATTAGATGGATACCTTGCCAATCAATTCTATGGTTGGCAATACAAACATGACTGAAAATAGCATTATTTACATTACAAGTTTTAGTGGCATATTTGTGTTCCTTAATTCTAGTTTCTAAGTTACGACCAGTCTATTTTATGTAAACAAGTTCACAGTCTTTGCATGGAATTTTATATATGCCTGCTTCTGACGGGGTTCTAAATTTGTTTTTTACTAACATGGATTTAATTCGTGTGACAAATAGACCTAACCATACTCAAATCAGCGATGTAGTTTGTGTGGTGGGGTTTTCGGGAGCATAGTGGAATTGCCTTGCTTTAAGGTATGCTTTTTTTTTTATGAACCAAGGGGTTCATAAAATTTTGAAATATTTTCCAAATCAGCTGATTTTCTTCGTGTATGTGCTCCGGACTGCAAATTCTGAGGACTCTAAGGAACATTGATGAGATAAGCGACAATTTTGTGGCAGAGTGATGATACGAATAGTACTGAATGAATCAGTTTTTAGCTCCGGCCTCAGCTGAGAGCTCAAGGTCTTATAGTAATTATTGTTCTTCTTCTTCTTCTTCTTCTTCTTGGGGCGACAACTTCTAAAATGGTTCAACTGACTCACTCACTCACTCACTCCTATCCATTTTCTTTTACCGACACTGAATCATTTTTTCAACCGAGAAGGGGTTCAACCGAAGGGTTCACCCTCAATAAAAAGGCTTCATTTTCAAAATTTCAATATAACCATATGAATACGAAAATCCAGATAAAACATAATTAATATTTTTGAGACTTTTACATATGGATATTTTATTATTTCACTTGAATCATTAAGAGCCAGAGCTTTTGAAGGGTTTTCCTTCATATTCTTGTTTTTTTAGCGGAATTATAGTAGATGATGTAATTTTTACGTCGAGTTACGTCATAACAAAACCTTAGTCTGGTGATTCAGAATATAATCATATGGGTTTTGGATGTTGGTGTAACCGTTTTGGAGTTATAAGCGGACGAACAGAAACCGTTTGACATTCATAGTATATAATTATGTAGTGTAGGAATATGTTTATATATATAATATGTATATATGTATATATATATAATATATATAATATATAATATATAAAAATATAGTATGTATGTTTGTTTTGGTAATTATGAAAACGAAAACACATACTCAGATCATACCAGTGATATTATTAAGAGTGAATATACACACTTAGATCATACTAGTGTTGTTATTAGAGTTAATATTATGGACTTTTATACACACTTTTAGGTCTCATAATATTTCTTCCTGCAGGTGTGGTAGTGTGACCATGGATAGGAGACAGTGTGAGGGACGGAGGCACCTCATCACACTACCCTTCCTCATCCTACACCTCCTCTTCATCGCTGACCAGGCCTACACATCATCATCATCACCACCACTACCATCACTACTACTGCCACTACCACCATCCTCCTCCTCCCTTCAACACACGGTACTTGACCCACAACACAACAACACATTACTTGACCTACAACACACACATGATACTACTGCCACAACAAACACAGATGATAATAAGAAAGCAGAGGTTCATGATGACTTAGAACTCAAAACTGCGACAGAAAACACAAATAAAAAATATTTTAAGGTTCACAAAGACTTAAAATTGAAAGTTGCGACACAACACACAAGTACCAAAACAGATTCAGAGGTTCACAAAGACTTAGAACCCAAAACAAATAACAAGACAGACTCAGAGGTTCACAAGGACTTAGAATTCAAAGATGCGACACAAGACACAAGTACCCAGACAGACTCGAAGGCTTTTCAAGAGGAAATCGAAGCCAAAACAAATGACAAGACAGACTCAGAAGTATTTTACGAGGACTTAGAACTCAAAGATGCGACAGAACCCACAACTACGACGGTAGACTCAGAAGTTTACGATGACTTGGAACCCAATGAACTAGAGGACAGAAGAAGAAGAAGCCTGGATGATGATGATGATGATGATGATGATGATGATGGAATACACTCGCGTCAGTCAAGGGAAAAGACTTACGTTCCTTTCAACAGCCTGACTTTTATGACAGAAGGTGCAAGCCCATCTTCGTCTTCATCGGATATCAACTGGGTGCCGACGGATAGAGTTAAAGTCAAGCAGCAGGTGGAGAACAGCAAGCTAGGAGGTAGAAAACCAGTCAGCTCCACTATAAGACCTGTTGTCACTACACTAACTACCTTCCCTTACGTCGTGCACAACTGGAAAACGTCGCAGGGGCAATCGCATCCAATCACAGCAGCTGCCACGGATGTCACGGAAGCCTCAACGCAGGTCACAGAAACCACCACAAATTCTCCGACAGGTTTTACAGAGGATTTCACAGATTTGACAGACTTCTTTATACAGACTGATGGAGAGTATGGACAGAGAACACCACCAGGTTTTCCCTTTCACAACACGGAAGTTACGGTCACAGGCACTGACATATCAACGACCCCACCGCCAACATTCCCAGATAGGGACACAACTGTAACAGAACAACAATCTACATACAATCCTCACTTCCTTCCCACTGTATTATTACCAGATCCACAAGATGCAATCAACACTGGACAAGATACAAGTTCTGTATGGTCAGGCACATCAGAACACAGTAGTAGTTCAACAGGACATTCCAACCCTACACACATACCACAGCAAAAAATCAGTGAGGAAAGTGACTTCTCTACTCAACCAACTACCACTGGGATTCTGTCAACTAACTGGGAACCCCTTTATGAAACAAATGACAACACACAACAGAATCCCTGGGAAGCCACTCCACAAGTATTATCTGACTCGGGCTCGATACCCAGATGGACGTCAGGAATCTTTGAGGTCCAGGGCACGACACTGGAAGAATCAGGCCTCGTGACTTGGATTCCTGAAGTCACTGATTTCCTTTCACCAGAGCAGAGTACGACGACCGTGAGACCTGAGCAAACGAGACCACCAAACCTGAGGCCACTAACAAACCCTCCAACTCTGATTCCAACCACCACTACCACCACCAAACCTCCACATGTAATTCATAATGCTGTTGTTAGGCCGTCATTCCCTATCAGATCCACACCACTCGTCTCAAACAGAATCACAACTTTACTCACTTCTACGAGGAGACCCACAAACACGCAACACCAGACACACACAGCCACAACAAACACGCAACACCAGACACACACAGCAACAACAAACACGCAACACCAGACACACACAGCAACAACAAACACGCAACACCAGACACACACAGAAGCAACAAACACAGCTCTATCAACTACACAAACACCTCTAGTTACCTGGATCCAAATCTACACAACATTGCCTCCTCCTCCTCCAGTCGACTCAGCCTCAGCAACAACGACAAGGGATCGAGTATCACCTCCAAATCGACCACCTCGTCCTCCTCCTCCTCCTCCTTCCACATCAAGACCCCTGACTTCGAATTGGGTGTCCTTGTCGTCAGGGCCAGTGACTTCGACTCCTTCGTGGCCCCAAACAAGACCTCCTTCTACTTGGTCTCCTCCAACCACGAGATATCCTCCTATACGGCCTCCTACTACAAGACCTCCATCAACAAGGCCTCCTACGACACGACCTCCACCAACACGACGTCCTCCCACCACTAGATATCCTCCTACACCACCTCCTACAACAACAAGAACTCCACCTACTCGTCCTCGTCCAATATGGCTTCCTACACCAACACGACCTCCTACAACAAAACCTCCACCACCACGTCCTCCCACAACAACAAGATCTCCACCAACACGACCTCCTACAACAACAAGATCTCCACCACCATGGCCTCCTACAACAACACAGTCTCCACCAACAAGACCACGACCAACACGACCTCCACCAACAAGACCACGACCAACACGACCTCCTACAACAACAAGACCACGTCCAGTATGGCTTCCTACAAGACCTCTCACCACAACAACAATATATCCTCCTACTACAAGACCTGTCACAAGGACTACACTCGCTCCACGTCCAACATCAACATCATTCAACATCCTCACTGAGCATCCTGTACTTGACCTCCTTCACTCTGTATATAATAATAATAATAAACCACTCACTCAAGCCACCACCACCACGAGATCTATTACAACCTGGAGACCACCATACCAACCCCTTGAGGATGTGACCCAGGCACCCACTGATAACAACAACAACAACAATAATAATAACAATGCCTATATTAACAATCCTTCAGTACCACTGTATCCCACCATTAACAGTCCAGTCATTCCTGTAACCACCAAGATCACACCCCAATGGACAGTGACACAACAACAGACAACAACAACGACCACCAGACCGTCTCTAGTAACGTCCCTCCTCCATAGCATACCCGGCAGAGTACCCCCGACACCCAGACCCCAGCTTGTGTCGCCCACACCAGCAGTCATCCAGCACAGTGTACAACAAGAGGTGGTTAGGGACTCGCCAAAGGTTCCCTCACATACAAACACTCCAGACAGCGACACAGAAGTTAATGCTGTGGTGGAACCATCAGCTGTATCTCGTCCCACGCCAGCACCAACAGTGACTAGTAATCAAAATAACATTCGAGACCAGGAGTCACTGATTATTGATTATCTGAATAAAATGTCTGGAATCTATAGCATCAAAATGAAGGATGATACTACCAAAAACGCTGAGGGAACTGTACCACTAAGCACGACAACCGAAACCAGTCTATTACAAGAGATTGGTACAGTGTGGGTCAGTACCAGAGGGACGACCAGACCACCTATTGCTGCTCCTCACACACACGACTCAACACCAACAGCAACAGGTGTGACATCTGCTGGGGTTACGGGTGCCCAACACCTGACGGGGGGAGACAACACCAGGACTAACAACAACACCAAGGACAACAGCCAGAGTATTGGTGACCCTGTGACTGATATTCTGAAGCAATACGTGGACTACAACCTCTATGAGACTGACCTGAGTGAGTACTACGCCTTGTATGGTAATTATGGTGATGATTATTACTACGACTACGTCAATGTCCATCCGCACGAAAATGCTACTACCTTTCCGACTAATTTTACCGATCTTGAGGTCATTACTTGGCCCTATACTATCTTCCCTACCCACAAACCAACCTCACCTTCCACAGAAAAACCTTATGAACCTTTGTCCTCTTCTGCTACTGAGCTGGTCAATCATAATAATATTTTCTACAGCAATGACAGACCATCAGAGGCCCCTCACAGCACTGTTAATAATCCTTTGTTGCACACGGGCATATCATCTACAGCAGCACCTCCTGTTCCTTTGCATTCTAGTATCATATCTACTACTCCTCCTTCACCTCCTTCCTCGACTTTTCTCCCTCTTGGTGCAGCTGAGACACAAGGTCCACCTCTCCCTATCCCTGCACAGCTTGTTGGTAATCAGTCTTCTTCTCTTAATGACTATGAGTACTATTCCTCTGTTAATGCTACTCCATCTGGGTTCGTGGACTATTATGGGGAGGACTATGGGGAGAGCTTGCCTTGGGGACAGATTGAAGACTATTACTATTTCTATCAGTACTACACGGGTGACAGGGATGATGATGATAATAATGAGGCTGGGTCTGCACAGAACGAGGATAATATATTGCCTGCCTGGTATGACCACTCCAGTACCACCACCACCAACACTCCAACAACAACAACAAGACCAACTACACCACCAAGTCCACTGAAATATACCAGTACTACAGCAGCCACACCAAGTAATTTAGCAGCCACACCAATCACTTCACAACACACCACTACCACCACCACCACCACCACTCCAACAACAACAAGACCGATCACACCACCAAGTCCACTGAAATATACCAGTACTACAGCAACCACACCGAGCCCTTCACAACACACCACTACCACCACCACCACTACTACTACCATGTCCTTCAAGCCAATGATCACCGAATATGAGACTCCTACTGAGGTTCCAATATACACTACGTTAACACAGAGCCTTCCTTCCAGTGCCACTCCAAGCTTCCCTCACCACAGCAACACACCACCACCACAGTATCTGCCAGGCTTTGATGTCTTTAACCATTTGGGTGGACCAACGATAAGGCCTCAGAATGTCCCTCCTCCCACTGGTATTTACCCTGGACACACCAACAACAACATCAACTCTGAAGCCGTACATAGTCTGGCGTCACAAGTCTTTGGTTTCCTGGACATTGGGTATTTGAGTAATCCTCCTCCTCGCATCACGACTACAACAAGGCGACCTCCTGTTATTTACTCTCCCATCGTCGGCACTGCAGGGGTTCTGGGGCGTCCCGTGTCTCAGGGGTATCTCAATAAACTCCCTGAGTCGCAGGTCAATACTTTTTTAGATGTAAATCCGCTTCGTCTGGGCAGCTTCAGGAGCAAGCCTGTACAGAAAGGGACAAATTCCTTGGCAAGACAAGGACATACGACCAACCTCGAGAATTACAGAGAAATATTTAACAGTGCAGAAGTCTCTAACGCCAATTTTCACCTTGATGAGCAAACCGGCATCAGCTCCACTCCAACATTGTCAAGAATACATACTAACCATCAAAGTCCACTCAACGTTACCAGAACAAACCTCTCCATGAGTACAGACGACAAAACTTCTGCTGATCAAAGTCCATTTCAGCCTAACAAGTCACACCATTTGGTAAAGTCCGATCAGAATCAGCGTCATAACAACAGATTCATGTCACGCCTTGGCATTGCATACGGTACAAGCACTTTTCACGATAATAAAGAAGGAAATATTGGAACCACACTAGGAGAGTTAACCAAAGAGACAGGGGTTATACATAGACAAGTAGTGGGGATAGATAAAGAGGTAAAGGATGTAAAGAATGATGCAAGGAATGTAAGTAATGAAGCACCGTCGTTAGATGAAAAAGTAGCAGCATATGTATCTGATCCTTCCCACATCTCAGCTTCTTACTACTACCCTCTGTTTCCACCTTTTCTTTACTCTGCCAATACTCCCCCAACAAGTTATACTAATAATCATGATTCACCACTGATATCTTCCATCCCTTCAGTTCATCATCATCATCATCATCATCCCTCTCAGCACATCTTGTCCAACCTCCCCCTAAGAACACCAACCAATCCTAAGCACTCTTTGTCTCACCCAGGGTCGCTTATCAGGTACCCTTCTCGACCTCACTCAGCTGTAAACATGAGAGCACCTCTACCAACATTCAAACTACCTCCTCCTCCTACTCATTTAAGAGCTCCTTCAACCATCAGATATCCTTCTATTATAAACTCCCTTCCATCACAATCACTCACACACACACCAGCAAAACCAGAGACAGAGAAGATCCCGGCATTAGTCACTCACGACAACTGGACTGCTGAGAGGCGAGATAACCCTAACGCTGAAGTAGTAACATTGGATACCATAGCTGCTCTTTCCTCTTCAATTCCACCTGCTGTATTAGGTGGTCTAATGGCACCAATATCACCACTATCACTATCACCTACAGCAGCATCACTAGCACCATTTGCACCACAACAAAAAGCACCATCAACAACTGAAACACCAAGACCACCACCACCACCACCACCACCACCACTAACACAACTACTATTATTACCACAAACACCACCTCAAACAGGGTCACATTTCACCACCACCACCTCACCACCACCACAACAAACAATCCTACATTACAATACTTATAACCCTTATATCCAATTTCCAGACACGGGAACAACAACAGCACCACCACAACCACAACACCCACACTTGAGTAACCCAGGGGAGAATGTACTTACTGATCACGACAACAACAACAACAACAACAACTACAACAACTACTACTACAACCACCTCCCCCCACATCCACATAACTCTAGTGGGCTTCATAACAACACCCAAGGAAGGGAACAACAACAACAACAACAACAACATGTCACAACTCACCAACAACACCACCATCACCATCAAGATTACCACGATACCCAACACAACCAAAATTACCATGATAGCAAACATACCCAAGATTCCCATGACAACATCCATCCTCAACAACAAAAAGACAACATCACAACACAACAAGAATTTCATAATCATAACAATAACAACAACCACAACAACCATTTTTCTAGCAACCCAAATCAAACACAACATAACATTTATCAACAACAACAACAACAACAACACCAAAACAACACCATAACACACCAACAACAAGAATTTCATAACAACAACAACCACAACAACCATTTTTCTAGCAACTCGAATCAAACACAACACAACAGCATCCACCATAATCAACAACAACAACAACACCAAGACAACACCATAACACACCAACAAAAATTTCATAACAAAAACAACCACAACAACAACATTTCTAGCAACCCAAATCAAACATACCACAACACCATCCATCACCATCAACAACAACATCACCAAGACAACACCATAACAGTACACCAACATAAATTTCATAACAACAACCACAATAACAAAAAAAATTCTAGCAACCCAAATCAAACACAACACAATAGCATCCACCATCATCAACAACAACAACAACAGCAACAACAACATCATCATCAACAAGACAACACCATATCACAACAAGAATTTCATAATCATAACAACTTTTCTAGCAACCCTAATCAGACATACCACAACGGCATCCACCACTACCATCAACAACATCAAGCTAACCATGACCACAACAACCACAACAACAACAGCAGTGAACACCAGTCTGGCCTTGACGAGGGCTCTCACCAACACGTGATAGTGAAGGTGTGGAGTGTGATAGAAGGAAAGTTAGAACAGGTTGGTGAACATCTGGTCCCACACACCATGTTTACCAACTCGTCATTGACAAACGGGGACATGGTCAATCCTGAGGACATGCCCCGTGAGGTATTGGCAGAGATGTCCTCAAAGTTCCACAGTGATAGCGTCAACTTGGAACATTGGCTTCGTAATACAGGTTCCCCAAAGTCTGTCTCCATTTCTCTGCAACCCCGGCACCATCGACACACACGTGATACAAACCTACAAGATACAAGCCTTCACCAACACAGTGAAGAGGAAGAGCTAAACAATATGGCAATGGACCGTAGCACTGGTGATGAATTAAAAAATACCCAAAAGGATTTAAAGGATATCAACCCTGGACATGAATTTTCACACAATGATCAGGACAGTGTGACACCTCCTGTCCTAGAATTACATAACACTGAGTCAAGTGTAGATACAACAACTGACCAGGGCCAAATGAAGGTAAAAGATCCCCTCAGTCGTAGAGCAGAGCATCAACAAACCCTCAACAATACAAACTTTAGTCAGATATATACACATGACCTGCAAAACAAGAACTCGAGTGAATCTCAGCGAACTATATTTCCAAAGGATGAATATTCAGGAAGCCATAAGGTGTCGAATGTTGATAGAAGTGGCAAGACCCTGATAGCTTACAATCCCACAGAGAAAGATGGATTGAACAACGTGCCTGTAGTGCACTTAATCCTTCCCCAGTTCCCCAACTCCACCACCACCACTTTTCGGGGACCTTCTATTACGAGGGTAGAGACCAAGAAGAACCACCAAGGCTGTCAAAACCTTTCTTCTCGCCAGCACACTCACCACACACCCAACACCACCACCACCACCACCACTGCTATGGCATCTTCTACTCATCATCACACCACTACTGTCAATCCCACATCAAGACATCTATTCAGTCAACATTCACTTGGTCAGCAGGATACGACTTCACCACCACCCATTCACCTGCATAGAACTACCATCCCTCAACATGAAGGACAACAGAAATATAATCCAGATATTCTGTTGGAGAATGACAGTTCCGGTTACCCTCAACATGATGCTGTGGGCACTCACACCAACCCAACACAAGTAAACAACAGCAACAACAACAACCAAATTAATAACAACACAACAAGTTATTTTGGAGGTGTAGGTAACCCCACTTACAACAACATGCCCCTCTCCCTTGGTACGAGCCTTCAGGAAACAGACCTCTCTTACATCAACATTCTTTCCAACTTTGTAAATTATTTGAAAAACTCTGGAAGTCAAAACCCAACACTCCAAGATGCATACACAGTTCTCTCACAGGCTGGCATTGGTACACAGCTCCAACTTACAGGAGGGTCTGAGGGTCGAAAGCCAAGTCCAAGTGTTACAGGGAATACTGGGACACAACCAACCAGTGCATCTATACTGGAGTTATTGCCACAAGAATTATCCAAAATCAACCCTCTGTTAACCGGAGTGACAGGTCAGCCCAGGGAGCAGACACCAGTAGACCTTCGAGGGGTGCTGGATGATACACCCTCTCCAACCACACTCAATTGGGAAAAGCTCCAATCACATCTCAACACACTGACTGGCACCAACACTTTCTCAGGCCACTTGGGCAATCAGGGATACCTTAATAATAACCAACATGCAGCACAAAATTCGCAGTCAGGAAACTATGAATCGCAAACCACCTTCAATCAGCAGTTAGCTCGGACTGAACCTTCTGTTTCCTCCCGTACTTCTCCTTCTCCTCCTCCTCGTGCTCTTCCAAGGGGACCATCCTTCTCCATTTCATCAAGGTTTTCCCCCGCCACACATTTTCAATCCTCCTCCCCACATAATACAGACAACTCACCCATCCTGGACACAGCCACACTACAGAGAATTCTTAAGACAGCAAGTTATCTAGCACTATCTACCCCCTCAAGTCCTCCAGCCTCTTACCCTACCCTACCTCCCACAACTCAACCACCAGTGCAGTACGTTCGTGTATCTGCATCTAGCAACTATGTCCATCCGGGTTCAAACACACCAGTGAACGACAGACCAAACCATTCTTTTGGTCAGGTCAATAAAGGCCAACAGCAGTCCCACACCAACTTTGTTTACGATTTCAATTACTTTACCCAAGATGCAACTTCCACATCCTATCCAACGAGTACTAATAAACCCCCACTTACACATTACCACATAAACACTTCACCGTCTTTTCCGTATCATCATGTAAACACTTCACCACCTCCTTCATATTTCCAAACCAACACTTCACCACCTTCATATCAGGTCAGCACTTCACCGTCTTCTCCATACTACCAACCCTACACTTCACCTCCTCCATACTACCAACCCAATACTTCACCTCATCAATACTACCAACCCAACACTTCACCTCCTCCATACTACCAACCAAACACTTCACCTGCTCAATACTACCAACCCAACACTTCACCTGCTCAATATTTCCAAGTACAAAACACTTCACCGTCTTCTCCCCACTATCACATCATCACTACACCTACCCCAACTTCTTCCACCTATCATGCAATCAAAACTAAACCTCTATCATTTCAAGTGAGACCATTTGTTGAGTCCACTATACATGTACCTAAATACCCTACAGTTCCCACCACCACTACCACTACTACTACAGCTTACCCCATCCACACAGGCTTTCAACAATACAATGCTTTTGCACAGATCTCCCCTGACAGTTTCGTGAGTTATCTAAGACCACCACCACCATCATCATCACTACCATCATCAATACCACACTATGCAGTCTATCCTCCTTCCCAGTCCTCTGTAGTCAAGCCACCGGATATTAATTATTTAGAAGTGGCATCCTCTGGTCAACTCCCGCTACAGAATCCAGGAGTTCTTGAGAGCCATTCGTATCGTCCAAGTTTCTCACACTACAACTCCTACGATGACTCAAGCTTCACCACCACATACAAACCTACTGTTACTACTACTACTACTACTAATCCTTACCTGAGTTCAGCCTCCTCCTCCTCCTCGAGTGTATCTCCTTCAGACAATGTGACTGCTGATAGTTTCATTTCAATGGCAAGTGTTCAGGATTGCCTATCTGACAACCCGTGCTCTCTGGGTGTCGCTGCCTTCCTCGCTCTTGGTATCTCCAGTGCCGTCACTTTCCCGTTCCTCGTACCGGTGTTCCTTGGTCGTCGGAGGCGTGGCTTGGACCTCCTCACTTCCCTCGTTAGCCAGTCGGAGAATTTCATCACTGACGAGGAAAAGCTCTCGACACTACTGGACCATTTACCCTTCCTGAACTCTGATACTAATTCAACCCTGAGTTCTGGTACCACTGACAATATAACCAACACCACTAACTCTGCAACTTTCGACACTAATTCAACCCTGAGTTCTGGTACCATTAACACCTCTACTTTGTTTACTAGTGACTCTATAGCCAACACCACTAACTCTGCCACCGTCACCTCTGCGGCTTCAAATTCCTCCCCAAATGTTTACGACACAGCCTTCTCCTTCCTCTCTGACCTAGCCAAACTGGACTCCACTGGCGACCTGACCCTTGACCCACACAGAGACGTGATTAGGGACAGGTTGGAGAGACTGGAACAACACCTGGCTTTAATGGGAAGGGATAGGGTCATGTTACTTATGCAGCGTTCACTTAGGATGCTCACAGGCAGGACAGGAAGCAAAGGGTTGGTGGCAAGGAATAAAACTTGGAGGAAACGGAGGAGGAGAAGATAGAAGAAAGGAGAAGGGGTTTGGGAAGGAGGAAATAGGAGGAGAAGGGGTAAGATTAGGAGGAAATGGGAGGAGTTTGTGAAGGAGGAAATAGAAGGGATAGAAAGGGTTGTGGGAGACCAAACAAGGTGACAAAGGAAACAATTGGACCTAATGTCAGTCTAATTGCTAAGTGACCTACCCTGACCTGACCTCATTCCTCTGAGTCTTGTAATGTGTGACCTCGTTTCTCCTATCTGATCTTTGTCATTTGACCTGACTTAACCTTTGTATTTTTTGTAATCTGTGACCTTATTTTCCTCCTCCTGACCTCTGTAGTGCGTGACCTGCTTTTGTAATATTTGACCTAACTTAACCTTTGTAATCCTTTATAATCTGTGACCTAACCTAACCTTTGTAATCCTTTGTAATCTGTGACCTTATTTTCCTCCTTCTGACCTCTGTAGTGTGTGACCTGCTTTGTATTCTGTGAC
>JAWZYT010004106.1:150000-157500 GCA_034508575.1 Petrolisthes manimaculis
CGGAATTCCTGCTGCAGTCGCTGAAGGAGGGGGAGGAGGGGGAGGAGGAGGGGTCTGATGGTGGTGGTGGGGGTGGGGGTGATAGTGGTCGCGTCCCGTCTAAACATTCCAACAACAACAACATAAACAACAACAAAAACGATGCCAACAACAACAACAACTACCACGATGACAACAGCAATAAATACTCTCTTTCCTACTCTTCGATCACTCCTCCTCATCCTCCATCCACCACTACTACAACAAATTCCCATCCTTCCTATACCTCCATCCCTCTCCTTTCTCCACAATCCACCACTACAACAAGTCCCCATCAGACAACAACAACAACTACAGCAACACAACAACAACAACAACAACAACACCACTCTCAGTTTCCAGGGGTACTCTTTCATCATCAAACACAAACACAACAACAGCAGCAGCAGCAACAACAACTAGTATCTCCTCCATCATCACTTTATTTAGACAACAACATCCACCACTACTCACCCGACGATGACCACAACGATGACATTATTTCCTCCTCCCTACAAGTTTCCCATCACATCCTCAACTCACTCCCACAGCCCTGGCAAGATCAATTACTCGTACCGGAGAAATTGAACTACCTGCACCTGCTCAATCCGTCACAGCCACAACAACAACAACAAGAACAGGAGAAAGAGAAGGAGGAGGAAGAGGAAAAAATTGGTCCACAGCCTACAACAACACATTCACTACCACAACAACACCAGAGATATCCACAACCTACAACAACAACACAAACATTACCACAACAACAACAACCACACCAGCAGCGAATTCCAACAACACAACTACTACAACAACACCAGCGGATCCCAACACCACCACCACCACAACAACAACAACACCACCTGGCACAGAATATTCCACTTGTACACCAGCAGCCGAAGCCACAGTCAGACGGGGAATCGGACGAGGTGTTTGTTTTGGCGGGAACGACACAACTTGGAAGCTCGCTATTATCCATCATTAATCAGGGACCTTCATCACCATCCAAGCCAGCAGTTGTTGTTGAAGAAGGAGGAGGAACAGAAGAAGAAGACGACAACTTGGTGCTCAACAATCTGCAGTCTTTCCCCTTCACGAATCTCAATGATTATCTCAGCTTCCTTCACCGCTATGGAACAACGACAACGCCACCACCACCAGCAGCAGTAGTACCAGTAGTAGGACCTCAGTCAGTGCAGTCCTTATCTAATCCCACCACCAGTATCAGCCAATCATTGTTTACCCCCAGCTGGACTCAACAACAACAACAACAACAACAGCATCTTCATCCTCCTCCTCAGTCACTCTTGCCACTACTAACTTCACAGCCGATATTCAGTCCTTCATACTTTCAGGCACTAACGCCGCTGCCCGCACCTCAGAATATGATACCCCAGTCTGATGCTCTCCCGTCCACCCCAGAGCTCATGCCAAGACCCGTCCCAGCCCTAATGCAGTCGACACCAAGTCAGTTTAATGTCCCGTCGTCCACTACTGTCTCAGGATCACCATCTGTTCTTTTCCAGTCGTTTCAGTCTGATTTACTCAACCAAAACATTCCTTCATCTGGTGTCTCAGGATCGCCATCAGTTACTTCCCAGTTGCCTCCTTCAGTGGTTCATTCAAACACAATAAGGCCAATCCAGTCCAATCGAAAACCCCTGCCAGTCAAGCCACTCTCCCAATTCCCTGGTCTCTCTCACAATAACTCAGCCCTGCTTCCTCCACTCTCCCAATTCCCTGGTCTCTCTCACAGTAACTCAGCCCTGCTTTCCCACATCCCTGGCCTCTCTCACAGTAACTCAGGGATTCCTCTCATTGCAACTGATACCGATGCATCCCCATCTCCTCAACAGCCAGCACATGTGTCTTCTCAAGGTTCCGTCTCGCGCCCTCCAAGTTTACTACAGCACGATCTTACTCTCCTCAGTAGACCAACAATAGACTTGTTTACACAGGACTTGCCCTTCATAACTCAGGTCGACGTCGCTGGTCAGGCGGGAAACAGAATTAGGGACACACAACATCAGCCAGTCAGACACAACACACTGCATAAAAACACGACAACATCAACTTTTAATCAGGGTGTGGTGGACAAAGTTACTCCATCTTCTATCCCAGGTCTTCCACCTTATCCTACCTACTCCAGCCACGTGCCTATTCTACCTGGACACAGCTACTACCCAGATAAAATTTCCAGTCCATCTCCTCCCTCCCTGTCTGCCTTCCACCTCGGTGCTTGGGGGGACATAAAGCAATATTCCCAGCCTGGATATTTTCACTTTGATCACAGTCTCACTCCTGTCAAAACATTTGACGGTCACGGCCAGGATCAAGGAGTATTTGACGGTCACGGCCAGGATCAAGGAGTAAAGGATAAAAACACAACTCCACCCACGTCTGCAAAATTAACACCATCACCATCTTCCAAGTACTCCCAAGAGAAATTTGAGTCTTCTGTAGGTTTGGCCGAGCAAGGGATAGTGAGACCAACATACAGTACACCAACCTCAGCTACCACAACAGTCACTAAACCTCCCTTCCCTCACCATGCCAGTACACTCTCCATTGGTTCTGGTTGGGCAGGCGGTATTCCACTTCCAGTCAATCAGTTTGTATTGCATCCATCACCACGCCCTGACCTCCTCAATTCCCATCCTAATGCCAACCTATCCAAGGAATCGTTCGGTGGTGTTGGTAACCCCGGACTGCTGGGTGTGCCCGTCAACTTGCCACATTCTTCACACGCCTTCGCTGCTCCGTCCCTCAAGGAAACCCCGAGTCCACATGACAGTCAGGTGTTTGGTGGTATTGGTAATAATATTCTTCAGGGATATCCACTCACTATTGGTGGGAGCTTTGATGATCAGGACCAAGAAGGGTTTGTAGCACTTCACACTCACAAACCACTTCTGGGAAATGATGTGCCGTTGTTTGGGAGTTCAGGGGAAGTGAATCCTGATGTTTGGGAGAAGTTGATAAAGCTAGACTCATTTAAGAATTTATTTGGCGATGTTGACACGAGCAATCCGTACTTCCCTCAGGTGGTGCAGGCCCTGGTGGTACGGTCCCTCCTCTCCTCCAACCCTCACCTCCTCTCCTCTAATCCTCAGCTCCTCTCCTCTATGGGACTGGACGACCCTCAGCAGTTCAGACACAACAGTCCCAGCCCCGTCTTCAGTCAGAACCTCACACCTGGTTCTAACACTCTTTTAGGAGTTTCTAACACTTTATCAGGAGCTTCTAACACTCATTTGGGAAGTTCCAGTACAAATGGGACACCAGAGCAGAACACAGACACCTCTACACCTTCATTACAGGCGATAGAGGAGGCTCTTCTAAACTACCTTGGCAACTCTCTGGCCTCACACTATCCTTCTCCTCCTGTACCATCAGCCACAGCATCTATCACTTCCTCCACCATGCAGCAGACGTCACCAACCAGCGCTTCTCCCCCAGTCGACGCCAAGGTGGTCTCTAAGTCAGAAGATGGTGGTATCAAGTGGTGTTTAAACAATAACTGGTGTACCCTGGGCCTGGCGCTCACCGTGGCTGCCGGGGCGACTGGTGTAATGGCCGTCCCCCTCGTGGTACCCGTCTTTGGTCGCCGTCGTCGTCGTCGTGATGCGTCGGGGGGTGATTACCCCGACGCCACACTGCACCTCATTACTTCCTTCGACCCAAACATCAACCTGTATGAAGCGTTGGTGCCTCAGCCTACTACCACTACCACCACTACTACTACCACTACTGCCTCACCATTGCTACCAACAGTACCATCAGTGCCCAACTTCGATGAAATAATGAAGAACTATAACCTTCTCCTCGCTAACCTTAGAAATTATAGCGAATACAATAACCTTCCTGGCTTCTCTACCACCGGCAATGATTATGAATACAGCCTCGGTGGTGACAGGTATGACTTCCGTGGTATGATCGACTACGACGATGAGTATTACCAAGATGATTATGAATACAGTGAAAACAGTGAAGAAGACGAATCAATACCACCTTCAACAACAACAACCACAACCACCACAACCACCACAACATCATCCTCTATCTCAACTTCCACCGAGGCAGTACAAGGCGACACATCCCATCACACGGAGGACAGCGATGACTTTATATTCCCGTCACACATGAGTCCGCTGGCACTGATTGAAGGGGCACCGGAATCAGACACGTACTCCGCCGTCCCGGGTCTCAACATCCACCACCACCGCGACGACACCAATCATCAGACCTCCGCCACTCAGAAACCAAAGCCCACAAGACTCTTCGGAAACAACAACAACAAAAGGCGTCCAACGAAGGGAGGTCTAGGAAGGGATTGTCTAAATAGTGATGGCTGTTCCCTTAGTGTGGTACTGGCCATTGCTGGTCTGGCTGTGGGACCTCTGTTGGTTGGCAGACGTAGACGAAGACGGAGAGAGTTGACACAAGGAGTTATGATGGGACGACATATATTACAAGCACTTCAAGATTTTAACTATAACTATAATACAACAACACTTGAAGATTTTAACTATAACTATAATACAACAACACTTGAAGATTTTAACTATAACTATAATACTACAACCCCAGAAGACTATAACTATAATACTACAACCCCAGAAGACTATAACTATAATACTACAACCCCTGAAGACTATAACTATAATACTACAACTCCTGAAGATTTAAACTATGACACTACAACCCCAGACGACTTAAACCACAACACTACAACCTCAGACGACTTCCATCATAACACTACAACCTCAGACGACTTCCATCATAACACTACAACCTCAGACGACTTCCATCATAACACTACAACCTCAGACGACTTCCATCATAACACTACAACCTCAGACCACTTCCACACATACAATAACACCACAACCCCTAAAGACTTTCACTCCACAACTTACAACACTACAAGTTGAACATCTACAACCGAAGTAGGTGTTGTAAATGTCATCTAGTGAGGCAAAAATATAACTCAATTTTTACATTTTTTAAAGAGACGAATTTACAAAAGTTTTACACAAACACGAATTAACAACCAAATCTTTTAATACAACCTTTTTCAACAACACTGACAACACCTGCCTAGTTCCTCTGACAACATCCAAATCTTTCCTGCACTCTTTCCAACATTTCCAACACTTGTCTAATTCCTCTGACACCATTCTAACGTTTAATACAACCTTTACAACAACATTGCCACCACCTCTCTAGTTCCTCTGACACCATCCTGACCTATAACCAGACCTTCCAACATTGCCACCACCTACCTGATTCCTGTGTGTGTGTGTGTGTGTGTGTGTGTGTGTCGTAGCAATATCAGAAGGACTCATTTATCTCCAATTGATTTTCTGACTACATCACACACACACACACACACACACACACACACACACACACACACACACACTCATCCACACACACACACACACACACACACACACACACACACACACACAGGGCCCTAAGTTATTTATTTATTTATTTATTTTTGTATGTTTACTAAATGTATCTTAATAAAATATAAGTTGTGTTAATGTTGTATCTTTCTCTACCTCATACATTATCACCTTAACTAGTAATAATAATAATAATAATAATAATTAACGGTTTATTGATAAAAATGCAGCCCAGGAGCTGAAAATATACATAGAAACAAAGGTAAAATTAATATAGTTGAGGTAAAGGATATAATCACACTTGTGGGCGTCCGACATGTGCACAAGTACTGTACAAACACAAAATAAAGACAAAATATAAACAAATACACCCCTAATAAAAGCTTTTAAATGTAGACATTAATAAACTTATGAGTTAATAAATTTTACAATGGTAGGAATGGCGCTGTTCTTATATCTGTCAGTCCGTGGAGCTTTGATAGGGACGAGGCGATTATGGTGGCGAACAGTTCGTTGAGGAGGAGGGGCATCGGCAGGTAGGAAGTGTCGGTATCTTGGATTGTTTAGGAGTTTTGTTGCAAATTGTTGTAGTTGTGATTTATGTAGATCGGAAACAGTGGAGAGGCCCAGTAGAGAGATTACATCTTGGTAGTGAGTGTAGTTTGGTCCCAGGATGATCCTAAGAGCTCTCTTTTGAATCTTTTCCAATTTGCATCTTTGTGTAGAATTAAGTGAGGAAGACCAAACGGGTGAAGCATAGCAGAGCTTGGGTAGGATGAAAGTTTTGTAAAGGTGTATCAAGTCATTAGTGGGGACTCCTAATTTTCTTAGTGTACGTAGCATGTGAAGTCTAAAAGATGATGATGTGACTGAAGAATTAACAAGTGGATCCCATTGTAGTTTGTCATGAATGAGGATGCCTAGCAATTTGATGGAGTGTACCACGTTGAGGGTATGGTTACCTAGTTTGAGAGTAGGTTGGGGGATAGGCTTTGAGGCGAGGTTGAAATGCATGACTACAGTTTTATTTTTGTTTATGGTGATGTGATTATCACAGGTCCAGGTCAATAGGGTGTCAAGGATAGTTTGAATACTGCTGTAATCAGGGGAAATATTGTAAATAGGTGTGGCTATGGTAGTGTCATCTACATATTTCCAGCACAGTTGAGTGTTTTGAATGGCATCATTAATTAATGTGAGAAAGCAGAGTGGGCCCATGCGTGTACCCTGAGGTACACCGCAGGAAAGTGTTTGAAAAGTGGAAGTTTTGCCTTGGAATCTGACGGCTTGTTGACGATTGTGTAAATAATCTGCTAACCAAGAAACAAGATTCTCCCTGAGGCCGAGTTGAAGTGATTTGGTGATAATTGTGGTGTGGTCGACTAAGTCAAAAGCTTTGGAGAAATCAATGAATACTGCAGTAACTGAGGTGGAACGTTTGTCAAGATTTTTGTGAATGAAATCGAGGAAGTTGATAAGGTAATGGGTTGTTGAAGAGGATTTTACATTACCATATTGACGCGGGTCTATCTGGTAGGTAATATCAGAGTAAGTCCATTCGGCTGCGAAGCTTTCACAAATCAAGCTTGGGACAGGGGTGATCGCAATTGGCAGTAGTTCATCAAGAGATTTTGGGTTGGTTTATTTAGGTATTGGGGTTATGTACGAGTGTTTCCAGTCAGAAGGAGACATAGATTGTTGAAAAGAAGCATTGATGATGGAGGTCAACGGTAAGGCAAGTTCCGGGGCAAATTCCTTATAGAGACGGATAGGTAGATCAAGTGGTGTGGAGGAACGTTTTAGGTGTTGGAGACGGTAACAGACCTGGTACTCATATACAGGTGGAAGAGGGGTTGGGGCAGGGAGGTAAGCAGGGAGTAGATTGCGGTCGAGTTTGGGTAATTTTTGGCAAATTGTGGCAAAATGGTTGTTGATTGTTTCTGCTGCTTCACTGCTGGATAGATGGCTCACACAGGGGAAGGTAGAGGGTCGATTTCTTAGGCCACACAGTTCCTGAATTTTACCAAACCACTGGCTGACATTTGTATGTTTTAAGTGCTGAAGTTTGTTG
>JAWZYT010004106.1:167500-210000 GCA_034508575.1 Petrolisthes manimaculis
GTGATGATGAGGAGGAGGAGTCCAATCGCTATCTGGTCCCACAAACAGATACCTCATACCCTTCCTCTAAACTTGTATACGACGACACAGGAAGCAATAATAACAATGATAAATATATTCAGATTACCACTACTAATAATAACAATAATCTGTACCTACCCAAAGAGAATATAGTCACATCGAAAATCTATTCTAATTTCGGTTTCCCACCACAAACGAAGCAAAGCGGTCCTGACAAAGTTGCGACACCACCACCGTTGCAGTTTTCATATGGCGCCCCTCCCCACAAGGCGACCACCTCCTCCACCACCAAGACCCCCAGCCCTCAGGAACTTGACCAACTATACACGCCAATCGTCACGGCGGGTATATACGGTTTTGGTCTCCCGCCAAATTTGTTCCAGGGGCAACCCAACTACCACCACTACCACCACGGCGACGACAACAACCTAGTGACAACACCACACTCCACATACGGTGTTCCTGATATACAAACACCACCACAGTCTTCGTATGGTGTCCCCGTAGTACACGCGACAACACCACAGTTGACGTATGGTGTTCCTGATATACAAACACCACCACAGTCTTCGTATGGTGTCCCCGAAGTACACGCGACAACACCACAATCTACGTATGGTGTTCCTGAGATACAAACAACACCACAGTCTTCGTATGGTGTCCCCGAAGTACACGCGACAACACCACAGTCCACATACGGTGTTCCTGATATACAAACACCACCACAGTCTTCGTATGGTGTCCCCGAAGTACCCGCGACAATACCACAGTCGACGTATGGTGTCCCCGAAGTACCCGCGACAATACCACAGTCGACGTATGGTGTTCCTGAGATACAAACACCACCACAGTCGTCATATTTTATTCCCTTAGTACAAGCGACAACACCACAGTCTTCCTATGGTGTTCCTGAGATACAAACACCACCACAGTCATCATACAGTGTCCCCGTAGTACAAGCGACAACACGACAGTCATCATATAGTGTCCCCTTAGTACAAGCCACAACACCACCACCGCCACCATCATCTGCAGCTGCATTGGGATACCCTTTCATACAACAACATCAACAACATGCGACTTTCTTCCCAACCAACAACCACAACAACAGCAGCAGCAGTACATATTTTCCACCCCCGCTAACATTTCCCCAGGGCACCAGTTCCTACACCGACTACTCCAGTTCGTCACCAACAACAACTACATCGTCGAAGCCAAATCCATTAGCAACTAACTATGACCCCATCGCGGCCCTAACAAACTACCTGGACACGATTAACTCACTGTATTTCACCGCTACGAGTACCACGACTAACACACCTACGGATACAGCGACCACGACTACAACAAAGACGACACCTAGACCTCACAACACACAACACACACCACCATCACAACAGAGTTACAACGTGCCTACTACACCATTATACGAACCGGAATCACCTCTATACAACATACTATATCAACATACGACACCAACACCATCAACACCACCCCTGCTACTGCTACCAACACCACACTACGGACCCCTACCTCACTATGTCTTCTCCCACACCACCACCACAACACCCACCACCATCACTACACCTTCCACTTACTACCCTGATAAACCCTACATTCCTGCCATTGACCGTCCCCCTTACACATACCTCGCACCACCACACAAACCTACCACCACCAATAAAAAGCCTAGTAAAAAGCCTAGTAATGCCAATAAAAAGCCTAGTAGTGGGTCTTCCAGTAATAGTCCTAGTTGTTTTTCCGACACCTTATGTATCTACAGCATGTCGGCCCTACTGGCAACACTGACTGCCTTGGTGTTCTTTACTCCCTTCGCGGGGCGTCGTAAGAGAAGTACTCAAGACCACCACCTCCTCTTCTCTCCTCCTCCTCCTCACTGGCACCATCACAACATTACTGCTTCCCCTCACCACCCTCACCACCACCATGACCTTATGACTGATGGCTCCTTGGATTACACTCTGCGATATCTTAGTGAGGTGATCCTTTCCTCGTTAGAAAATAACTTCCTGACCAGTAGCAACAACAACTTTACTTCTTCTTCCAGATAAGTTACAACAACAACAACAACAACTTTACTTCTTCCTGACAACTTACAACAACAACTTTATTCCTTCCTGACAACTTACAACAACAACAACAACTTTACTTCTTCCTGACAACTTACAACAATAACTTTATTCCTTCCTGACAAGTTACAACAACAACTTTATTCCTTCCCGACAACTTACAACAACAACAACTTTATTCCTTCCTGACAACTTACAACAACAACAACTTTATTCCTTCCTAACAAGTTACAACAACAACAACAACTTTATTCCTTCCTGACAAGTTACAACAACAACAACAACAACAATTTTATTCCTGCCTGACAACTTACAAAAACAACAACAACTTTACTTCTTCCTAACAATATACAACAACAACAACAACTTTATTCCTTCCTGACAACTTACAACAACAACAACAACAACAACAACAACAACAACAACTTTCCTTCTTCCTTCGAGTGGCAACAATATGAAACAATAAAAAAAACGAAATTAAAAAAAAAAAAAAATCCTTGAACCTACTACCTTCTGTTTAAACCTTTGATTATCAGCTTTAGTAGTGTTCGTAGTTTGTTTTTTGGTAAATAAATAAATAAATAAATAAATAAAAACAGCTTTAGCGTTCGTAGTTATTAAATAAATAAATAAATAAATAAATAAAAACAGCTTTGATGGTCGTAGGTTTTAGACGAATTAGGAATAAGTAAATTGGAATTAAATGAGTCCTTCAATTATTGCCACGAAACACACACACACACACAACTATAATATAAGAGAGAGAGAGAGAGAGAGAGAGAGAGAGAGAGAGAGAGAGAGAGAGAGGCTCATTTTAATTAATAGGTGTACAGCCACAATCAAATATCCACCAACACTTTCCTTCCATCGTGGTAAATATCTTGGTAATAAAGAACAACACATCTAGGGTTTTACACCACCTAATAATAATACCGTAATAATAATAATAATAATAATAATAATAATAATAATAATATCCACCAACACTTTCCTTCCATCGTAGTAAATATCTTGGTAATAAAGAACAACACGTGTATGATTTTGCACCACCTCATAATAATAATAATAATAATTGAGAGGGTTGAGTTGACGTAAGATGTTGTTGTTGTATGATTATATTTTGATATGATACTGATTTATTTACACGATGGAAGGAAGGAAAGTGTCGGTGGATATTTAATTGAGGCTTAACAGTCACGAGCACTAATAAATAAATAAATAAATAAATAATAAATAATAAATAAATAAATAAATAATAAAAAAAATTCACTAACGAAGTAATTCCAATTAAAATATTATTGTGTATTTATTTACTGTCTCTATATAGGTATTCGAAGCACACCTGGATATTTATTATTATTTGTACTCGTGACTGTACAAACATGTATATTATTTTTTTTTATTATTATTTATTAGTAAATATGTTAATTAAATAAATGTGATTTATAAGCACGCACGAGGGCATTAAGTTAATTATTTATTATTATTATATACTGGAAATAAAGAGAGAAAATTGGAGTTATTATTATATTCCTATTGTCACTTAATTAAAGGGGGGGTGGGAATAGAGGGACAGGCTTGGGGGGTTGGGGGGGGTGGGAATAGAGGGACAGGCTTGGGGGGTTAGGGTGGTGCGAGAATAGAGGGACAGGCTTGGGGGGTTAGGGGTGTGCTGGAATAAGGGACAGGCTTGGGGGGTTAAGGGGGTGTGGGAATAGAGGGACAGGCTTGGGGGGTTAGGGGTATGCTGGAATAAGGGACAGGCTTGGGGGGTTAGGGGTATGCTGGAATAAGGGACAGGCTTGGGGGGTGCGGGAGTAGGGGACAGGCTTGGGGAGGGGTTAGAGGTATGCTGGAATAAGGGACAGGCTTTCCACCTACCCCAAGCCTGTCCCCCTTTTCCCGCACCCCCCCCCAGTACCCCCAAACCTGTCCCCTACTCCCGCACCCCCCCCCAGTCCCCCCCAATCCCGCACACCCCTAATTAAATCATAAACCTACATACACAATCGAAAAAAAATATGTATCCAGGCTACTGAGGCTAGCTTCTAATAGCCTATGAATAAGTATTAATTAAAATACATGAAAAAAATAGCACAGAAAGGATAACATGGCCGATAGTACAGCCACAATCAAAATTAATATCCACCAACACTTTCCTTCCATCGTCGTAAATATCTTGGTAATAAAGAACAACACGTGTATGATTTTGCACCACCTCATAATAATAATAATAATAATAATAATAATAATAATAATAATATCCACCGACAATTTCCTTCCATCGTAGTAAATATCTTGGTTAATAAAGAACAACACGTGTATGTATGATTTTGCACCACCTCATAATAATAATAATAATAATAATAATAATAATAATATCCACCGACAATTTCATTCCATCGTGGTAAATATCTTGGTTATAAAGAACAACACGTGTATGATTTTGCACAGCCTCATAATAATAATAATAATAATAATAATAATAATATCCACCGACAATTTCATTCCATCGTGGTAAATATCTTGGTAATAAAGAACAACACGTGTATGATTTTGCACAGCCTCATAATAATAACAATAATAAATGAGGGGGTTGAGTTGACGTAAGGTGTTGTTGTTGTATGATTCTATTTTGATATGGTACTGCCAAATTTATTATTGGCACCATGGAAGGAAAGTGTCGGTGGATATTTGACTGTAGAAATTAACTAACCAGTCTAATGTAGCAATATCTTTTAACTGCTGCTATTACTGGTGCTCTGGAGACTGACACGGTGTTCACAAATTACCGTAGAACACATCAACATCCTAAACTTGGTAAATGAAGGTCAACTTAGGTCACATGTTGATAAAAAACATTAAAAAAAAAACTGTAATTGTGAAGTGTGGGTTGCCTGCCTTCCTTGTTATTACGTGTTTATATTTTAATTATTGTTCCTCTTGGTATAATTATATGTATAATACTCTTCATTTTGTAAGTTAGTTAGTCTTATTGTATGAATCAACGAGTTATTACGTTATTTACACTGTTATTTATGTAGCACGTGTACTGCTGTATTATAAGTTTAGAATATGTACCCAGCTTTTGTATTTATTTTTTATTTACCAGCTGGCGGTCACCAACATAATGTATAATCTTGATTTAATGTCGGTCAATAACACCTCCTTGGAATATAATTATTATGATGTTTAAGGGTATATTTGAAAACCATAACTGTATTTTTAATGAATATATAGTGTAAAATAGTAAAAATATAAATAAATAGTGGAAAAATAAGATAAAATAAGAAGAGAACATAGACAGTATACAAGACGAGACTGTACCACCACCTCAACTATTCAGTATTACCAGGCACAATGAAAATGTATCTGTTTTAGGGAATTTTGACGTACACACACACACACACACACATACACACACACACACACACACAAGATTTTTTTTTATAAATATTGTTCAGAAGTAAAAAGGGAAATTTCTACCAGACGATATTATACCAAAATGACCATCAATGTTCAAAAGTAAACAGGGAATTACTGAGGTAAAAGGAAAAATTATGATGTTAGAAGGGAAATTCTGATGTCAAAGTTGAAGTTAAAAGGGAAATGTTGAACCTGAGGCAAAAAGGAAAATTCTTATGTTATCTATCTATCTATCTATGTATCTATCTATCTATAGCTCTGACGCCTCGTTACCTCCGGGAACTCCCTCCAAGGGGGTGGCCACGGCAGAAGTATCTCCAGTTTTCCCTGTCCCAACACTCCCTCCTTACTTGTTCAAACCCTCCTCTGACCCTTACGTTTCTCTCCTTCACATACTCTTCCACTCTGTTCTGCCATCTAACTGGTGGTCTGCCTCTCACACCAGGTCCCACAACTTCACTTCCATACACCTTCTTTACAAACTCTTCACCTTTCATTCTCTCTACATGTCCAAACCATCTCAGAGTATTTCGTTTCACTCTCTCAACCACTCCACACTCAATACCAATTGCCTTCTCACTCATACCACATCTCTTATACACACTTTCATTACTTTTTCCATGCCACCTTATCAGTCCACATGCACCTCTCAAATAACTCATTTCCACAACACCAATTCTTGACTCCATGTCCATGTCTCCGACGCATACGTCAGTGTTGGCAGGATTATACTATTTCGTAGTCCCCTTTTCACTTCCATACTCACATTTCTACCCTTCATTATCCTCCCCAGTGATCCTATGACCTATCTACCCTTCACTGTTATCTCCCTAATTTCTCCTTCCTTACTTCCATGTTTACACATAACTGTGCCTAGGTACTTCACTTCCTCCATCCTCTCACCCCTCAGAGATATCTTACATTTCGTCCCAGTTGGTACTTCCACTGTGTAGGGTGTAGCAAGGTCAATCACTTCAGTTTCTGCTCTTTCAAACACCATCACTTTACTTTTTCCCACATTCACCTTCAGTTTCCTTCGTTTACATACAGACTGAAATTCGTCCACCACTCTCTGTAACTCCTTTTCACTCTCAGCAATCAGCCAGTAGGCCTACGTGTCATCCGCAAACAAACTTGCCGCCAAGGACCAATTTACTTCATTCATCATCAACTTCACCCCCAGACCATTCACTTTGGCTTTCATCTCTCTCATACACCCATCCATATATATATTGAACAACCATGGTGACATAACACATCCCTGTCTCAGCCCTACACTAATATTAAAACTCTCGCTCAGATCACCCTCTACCCGCACACATGCTTTTGCATCTGCATAAAAAGCCTCAATACCTTCCAGCACAGATCCCCCAACACCATATACTCTCAACACCTCTGACATAGCTCACCTATCAACCATATCGTATGCCTTCTCCAAGTCCATGAAGGCAGCATACAGCTTATCCTACCCTTCCCAATATATTTCTCCACTATTGTTTTTAATGCAAATCAATATCAATATGTTGAACCTGAGAAAAAAAGGAAAATGCTAATGTTGTCGAAGCAAAAAGGAAAATTATGATGTCGAAGTCGAGCAAAAATAAAATTATGATGTTGAAGTCGAAGTCAAAGGAAAATTCTAATGTAGTCGAAGTTAGGGAAAAAAGAACATTCTAATGTAGTCAAAGTTAGGGACATTTTGTGGTAAAGTAACAATAAGTCCTGCTGGCAACACTGTCTGCGACCAAATAGACCTGGCACACTGTCTGCGACCAAGTAGACCTGGCAACACTGCAACCACTTCCACCACCACTAATAAAGGTAAGAGAAAAAATAATATTAACCAAAAAAACCGTAATTAACCTCATTTATTGCCGGTTTAACCCCTGTCTACCTCATTTACCTGTGTGATGAGTGTGATGAGGTGTGTGTGGTGAGGTGTAGTGAGGAAATAAACCATAGAATTAAATATAAATCACTTAAAAGATGATTGATGGGTGTGTGTGTATATATAAGTTAAGTGTGTGTACTTGTATGTATGTATGTATGTGTGTGTGTATTTATTTTATTTACCGGTATATTTATTGGATTATTTGTGTGTGGTGATGTGTAGTGGTGAAATAAACCATATAATTAAATATAAAACACTTAAAATATGATTGATGGGTGTGTGTGTACTCGTATGTATGTATATGTGTGTATAAGTGTGTGTGTACTCGTTTGGGTATTATTACAGAATAACTGGTTTTTTTACTAGGCTTGAGCAGTGTTACCACATCCGGCTAGGTCCTGGAAATATGCCCCAGTCACTTTATGATAGTTTACACGGGTTATTCCTGGTAGTTAGCCCAGGTTAGGTCCCGGTAGTTAGCCCAGGTTAGGTCTCGGTAGTTTGTCCAGGTTAGGTCCCGGTAGTTAGCCCAGGTTAGGTCTCGGTAGTTTGTCCAGGTTAGGTCCCGGTAGTTAGCCCAGGTTAGGTCTCGGTAGTTTGCTGTGGTCTTGCTTAGGTTAGGTCAGGTCAAACTAATTTCCAAATTATGTTTGTAAAACGGGGCATATCTCAAAAACGGGAGCATCTCCGAGAAAACCCCCATTGATGAAAAGTGTGTTAGAATGGTCCAAAATAGTGGATAATGATACTAAAATATATAATAAAGTGAATGAACTACTTCTGTAAATGGTCCAAATTACCTGTAGGATATTCAGATTATCAATGTGATGTAGATAATAATAATAATAGTGTTACCGTACATTACCGTAATTTATCTTATTTGGTTTATTATACATACATACATACATATTATTACTAGTGTGTGATTGTTAGAGGTTTGGTTAGATTAGGTCAGGTTTGTTTAGGTTAAGGTTAAATCAGGTCAGGTTAAGTTAGGTTAGGCTAAGGTTAAGTCAGGTTAGGTTAAGGTTAAATCAGGTTTGGTTAGATTAGATTAGGTTAGGGTTATGGCTAAATTAGGTCAGGTTTGTTTAGGTTAGGTTAGGTTAGGTTAGGTCAAATGAATAATACAGTGTTGGAAAATCAGTATAAAAGAATAAACTGCAAACTATTCCAATCAACAACAAAATTCCATCATCATTGTTAATCTGGTCCTGTTTCCTGACATACAGTCGCGGTCAAAAATAATCATCCATATAGGAATAACTCGAGTAAAATTTTGACTGCTTCCCTCTGTTCCTCAGCTGATAAACTTTCCAATAAATAGGTTAACTAGCATCTTTTAATTTATTACAAGCAGCTACGCACTACCTAAAACAATAACATCATATGTGAACGTGAAAATATTAGACAGTAAATTGTTTGAGATACCCATATGTGGATGATTATTATTGACCACGACTGTACATACTCTGGGGGAATCAAGGTACAAGTGCCCCAATGTACAGTCGCCAGCACTGCCGCGTTGTACGGATTTAAGTGATTTAGTTCCTTAAGGATGTGTGGGGCTTGGGGGGGAATTAGGGGACAGGCTTAGGGGGGGGAATTGGGGGACAGGCTTAGGGGGGAGAATTGGGGGACAAGCTTGGGGGGGGGAATTAGAGAACAGGCTTTGGGGGGGGATTAGGGGACAGGCTTGGGGGGAATTAGGGGACAGGCTTTTGGGGGTGCAGGAATAGGGGGACAGGCTTGGGGGGGGAATAGAGGGACAAGCTTTGGGGGGTGCAGGAATAGGGGGACAGGCTTGGGGGTCGGGTGGGTAGAAAGCCTGTCCCCCTATTCCCGCACCCCCCCTAACCCCCTCAAGCCTGTCCCCCAATTCCTACCCCGTTAAGGCCCCTGTGATGATGTATTATGGGAATTGGAGGCTTCTGATTCCTCCGGACTAGGCCACGAATCACAACACTCTTTCCCTATAGGCCTAGGTGTGTGTGTGTGTGTGTGTGTGTGTGTTTCGTGGTAATATATGAAGGACTCATTTACCTCCAATTTTCTGACTACATCACACACACACACACACACACACACACACACACACACACACACACACACACACACACACACATACATCACACACACACACACACATACATCACACACACACACACATAAGGTCCCAAAAGTTAGATTACCCCAATTAAAGTTATCAGATAATACGGATTTGGTTTTATCTTCAGTTTTATCTACAGTAAGTCATATTGTGTTAATTGATAAGTGTTACATTTAAGGGGGTGCAGGAGTAGGGGACAGGCTTTGGGGGGGGGGGGGGTTGGGGGGTGCTGGAGTAGAGGAATAAGCATGGGGGATGATGATGGAGTAGGGGACAGGGTTGGGGGGTGCTGGAGTAGGGGGATAGGCTTGTGGGGTGCAGGAATAGGGAATAAGCTTTCTACCCCCCCCCCAAGTCTGTCCCCCTATTACCACAACCCCCAACCCCCCCCCCCTCCAGTCTGTCCCCCTATTACCACAACCCCCCCCCCCCCAAGCCTGTCCCCTACTCCCGCACCCCCTTAAGGGAGAGGTGAGGTTGGTACAGTGTTGAGAGATGAACTTGAAAAAAAAGTTCTCGATGTTTTTTAAGGTCGTAATTTACTTCTTCTTTTTTTTTGTAAATCTGGAGCAACTGAATCCTCCAAACTATTCCAAGCAACAACAGAACACCATTATCTTTGTTGTGTTCATCTGGTGCTGTTTGTTTTGTGGCATACTTTGGAGGAATCAAGGCACTCCAATGTACAGTACCCTAAAATATATTCTCTTCATAATAATGACACTAAAACCCTTACTATCCCCCCAAAACAGGAAAGAGAGAAAGGGAGTGAGCAAGAGAGAGAGAGAAAGGGAGTGAGCAAGAGAGAGAGAGAAAGGGAATGAGCAAGTAAGAGAGAGAGAGAAAGGGAACAAGCAAGTAAGCGAGCAAGAGAGAGAGAAAGCGAGCAAGAGAAAGGGACAAGCAACAGAGAGAGAGAGAGAGAGCGAGCAAGCGAGAGAGAGAGAAAGGAACAGCAAGAGAAAAAGAGAAAGGAAGTGAACAAGAGAAAAGGAAAGCGAGCGAGAGAGCAAGAGAGAAAGGTCAAGAGAGAGAGAGAGAGAAAGAGAAAAGGCAAGCAAACAAGAGAGAGAGAAAGCAAGCAAGAGAAAGAGAGAGAGAAAATAAGCGAACAAGCAAGAGTGAGAGACAGAGAAAAAGGAAGCAAGCAAGAGAGACAGAAAGGGAGCAATAGATGGAGGCACCAGTGGACTCGGACACAGAGGAAGGGAGTGATGAATCGTTTGAGGTTCCCACTGACCTGGAGGACGAGGTGGACATCAACATACACTTCCACTGTGAACATTGCTTCAAACTGAGGCAGTGTCAGGAACGCCCTCGCCCCGGATGGTGTTGTGACGTGCAGTACTGTGTTAACGGGTGTGGTCACAGGTAAGGAGGTGGTGGTTGTGGTTGTTGTTAAAGGTTGTTGTTGTTGTAGTTGTGACGTGCAGTACTGTGTTAACGGGTGTGGTCACAGGTAAGGAGGTGGTGGTTGTGGTTGTTGTTAAAGGTTGTTGTTGTTGTTGTTGTGACCTGCAGTACTGTGTTAACGGGTGTGGTCACAGGTAAGGTGGTGGTTGTGGTTGTTGTTAAAGGTTGTTGTTGTTGTAGTTGTGACCTGCAGTACTGTGTTAACGGGTGTGGTCACAGGTAAGGTGGTGGTGGTTGTAAGGTTGTTGAAGGTTATTGTTGTTGTTAAAGGTTGTTATTGTAGTTGTGACGTGCAGTACTGTGTTAACGGGTGTGGTCACAGGTAAGGAGGTGGTGGTTGTGGTTGTTGTTGAAGGTTGTTACAGTGTATATACAGTATATGTGACACAGGTAAGGTTGTTATTATGGTGTTACTGTATGTATATATGTACAGTTGCCAAAAAGGTATTGCAACAAATCTTGATAGAACTTTTAACTCTAGTAATATCCACAACTATTTGTATGTACTATAAGCATGTATAACAGAAGGAAATATACATATCCTTGTGTAATACATACTTATAATCCCTACAAACAACTATGGACATTAATATATTTAATGTTGTATCAATAGTTGTCATAATACCTTTTTTGGCAACTGTACACTGTATAATATATCAACACCCACCTTCCTGACACGTTTCAATTAATTAAAGGGGGAAGTTTTGTGTTGGTGGTAATTCTGGAGTGCTACTGAATCCTCCAAACTATTCCAAGCAACAGAACACCACGGTCCTGTTTCCTGGCATACATATATACTTTGGAGGAATCAAGGCACTCCAAAGTACCAAAAAAGAATTACCCCTTTAATTAAACATTATGGAAATTCTACTTGTTGTTATGGTTGAAAATGATACGTTTTTGGATGACATTTTCGACCACACCTTGAGGCTCCAAACAACAGGGGTGCATTGGGACTGTTTTTGAAGGTGGGATGTCATATATAAAATTATTAAGGGTGTGTGGGAGTAGGGAACAGGCTTGGGGGTGGGGGGGTTGTGGAGTGCAAAAATAAGGGGACAGGCTTGGAGGGGGTATATATCAAGGGTTGACTGTACATATATTTATTCATTATAATTATATATCAAGGATTGACTTTACATATATTTAATCATTGTAAATATATCTAAGGTTTACTGTACATATATTTAATAATTATAATTATATCTAAGGTTTACTGTAAATATATTTAATCATTATAATTATATTTAAGGTTAACTGTATATATATTTAATCATTATAATTATATTTAAGGTTAACTGTACATATATTTAATCATTATTCATCGAACGTTTACTGTACATATATTTAATCATTATAATTATATCAAAGGTTAACTGTACATATATTTATTCATTATAATTATATCTAAGGTTTACTGTACATATATTTAATCATTATAATTATATCTAAGGTTTACTGTACATATATTTATCCATTATATATCTAGCATTAACTATACATATATTTATCCATTATATATCTAGCATTAACTGTACATATATTTAATCATTATAATTATATCAAAGGTTTACTGTACATATATTTAATCATTATAATTATATCTTAAGGTTTACTGTACATATATTTAATCATTATACTGTAATTATATCTCTAAGGTTAACTGTACATATATTTATCCATTATAATTATATCAAAGGTTAACTGTACATATATTTAATCATTATAATTATATCAAAGGTTAATTGTACATATATTTATCCATTATATATCTAGCATTAACTGTACCCTCGTGTGTTTTGCCCATCAGGTTCCACATGTGTAAGACAGACGAGCACCTTCTGATGTGTAGCCATGAGCGTGTGCCTTGTATCAACGCCGGGTATGGTTGTCCCCAGTGGATGCAGCGGAGGTACCTATCACAACACCTGCCCTTCTGTCCAGCCTCGGTCATCATCTGTAACACCGAGTGGAATAGATGGGCACTCGGGGCCAAGGAGAGGGAGAAGGTCGCCATGTCTAAAAGTATTTATACACTTTATGATGGAAAGGATTTAGGTATGTATTTTATTTTAGTCTATTTATCTATCTATATATCTGATTTTATTATGTTTATCTGTATTGGGACTGTGAGTTAAGGAGAGGGAGAAGGTCGCCATGGCTAAAAGTATTTATACACTCAATGATGGAAAGGATTTAGGTACGTAGTTTATTTATTCTATTTGTACCTTTTATTTTATTTTGTTTAGGCTATGTGTAGTTGAGACTGACTATCTGTAACTCTGGGCCGGTACTTTTTAAACATCTCGAAATTCACACTTCATCATATGTGCCGCCAAAATGTTTCAGGCAATCGACCATTTTCCTCCTCTTGAAACACGAGGCTACATTATGGTTTCAAAGCAGTGCTGGGGGTGTAGTCCTTGCCGTGAATTAATGTTTACTGCTAACACACTTTTTGCCTTAGGAGTAAAACTTTACTATAACGGACATCATTTTTTAGGCTGTATTTACATCATTTTTTAGCCTGTATTTACATCATTTTTTTAGCCTGTATTTACATCATTTTTTAGCCTGTATTTACATCATTTTTTTACCCTGTATTTACATCATTTTTTTACCCTGTATTTACATCATTTTTTAGCCTATATTTACATCATTTTTTTAGCCTGTATTTACATCATTTTTTAGCCTACATTTACATCATTTTTTAGCCTGTATTTACATCATATTTACACTTCATTTCAGACATGGCTTTAGCATTGCACGACCAGGAGCTTGTCAACGAGATGCAGAAACTTCCCAAGCGAGTGCGTACAACCCTGTGTAACGGCATCACCCGTCGCTTCCCCTGCCTTCCCCTCACCGTACGCGGCTCAAGGCACGTCCTCCCCAGACAACAACACAACCACAGCAACAGTATATCAGAAGGCAAGAGTCACACCGAGGAGGAAGATGACGACCTAACCCCAGGTACCTACATTTAACTCTCATTTTACACTTGTATATTGGTTATGTAATGTAATGTGTGTAATGATACTGTGTACAGTTAACAATAGTTTAAAAAAAAGGTATTATTGTACTGTATAGACCTACTGTATGATTGAGTTAATATGTAAAGCATCTATATACCTCACACACACACACACACACACACACACACACACACACCCTACCTCTCACATACACACTACCTCACACACACACACACAAACACACACATACTATCTCACACACACACTGTATGAATGAGTTAACATGTAAAGCACCTACTTCTCACACACACACACAACCTCTCACTCACCCCCCCCCACACACACACATCCCCACCCCCACACAACCTCTCACTCCCCCCCCTCCCCCACACAACCTCTCACTCCCCCCCCTCCCCCCCCCCACAGGTCTATCGGTGTCTGTGTGTGCGGAACTGGTGCGCGGGAAGAGGCAACAGAGTGGCAGTGGCGTAGGTGGTAGTGGCAGTGGGAGCGGCGTAGGTGGTAGTGGTGAAGGTCCAGCCACTCCAGCCACTACTACTCCATCTACAACCACCACTACTACTACTACTACTACTACTGACTCACAACACTATCATGGTGAATAATAACAATAATAATAATAATAATAGCAATAACAATAACAACAATAATAATAATAATAACAATAACAATAATAATAATAATAACAATAATAATAATAATGTGAGTCTAACCCCCCCCCCCTGCCAGTGTTTGACAAGGACTCTGTGTGTCGACATAACCTGGTGCCTGCCAAAGACGACATCGCTGCCATCTGCTGCCAACATGAAATTATCAAGAGCATCTGTATATTCTGTAGAGACGACCCAGATGAACCAGACTACAAAATGGGCAAGGTGGGATTATATTAAATTTTATTATCTAGTAAAATGAAGAAAATAATAAAGAAATATATATGGTAGTAGTAATGATAATAATAATGAAATATATATGGTAGTAATAATGATAATAATAATGAAATATATATGGTAGTAATAATGATAATAATAATGAAATATATATGGTAGTAATAATGATAATGATAATAATAATGATAATATAAGATGGGTTAAGGTGAGGTTATATTTATTATGTTTAAGTTGATGTTATAATTATTATGTATTAAAATTAAGAAAATAATAAAGAAATATATATGGTAGTAATAATGATAATATAAGATGGGTTAAGGTGAGGGTTATATTTACAGTATTATATATTTAAATAACGATAAGAATAATAAAGATGATAATAAGAAAAATAATAAAGAAAGTAGTAATAAAACAATTAATAACAGAATAACATAATAATAAAAAAATGAATAAAAATAATATAAATAAAAACAATAACACAAGATAATAACCAATAAGATAAAAATAAAATAATGTATATTAACATGAAAAAAAAATGAAATCGCCAGAAAAAGTATGAGTAATTTGTATATATATATATTGATGTCTATCTGGGTTTACATTACAGGTGTGGCGAGAACACCTGTCAGGCAGCAAGAGTCCCGGCGAGGTGAAGTGGACAGTGGAGTCATGTGTGGAGAAGGTAAGACTTGGGGTTTGGGGGAGTTCCTTGTGTACAGTTGGTAGTAAACAACTGCTACCTCTCTCCAAACACCACCTCACCATCATCAGTCCGTTTGCCCAAAAGTTAGTGGTCCACCCCCGCCACCGAGACCTACGACCACCAGACACTACAAGACCAACACGGACAACAAGACGGTATAACAAACTACAACCTATCACGGCCAGAACTGATAGATATAAGAAGAGTCCCATCCCTACTATGACTAATATTATCAATAACATGTGAACACACACACACACACACACTTGCATGATAATCCAGTCTAGCCCTTCCCTACCTGTCATCTAATAATCCTCATCAGACCTCACACCAACAGTCTCCCACTCCCAGATTTCACTATCTCACACACACACACACACACACACACTCGCTTTTGTATATACTGTATTTTATGTATCATATATTCATGCTCCCTTTCATTACCCATGCTCATTTTCTCCATTACAATGTATATTTTCAGCCCTATGGCTGCCAAATGAACTAATAAACCATTTATTATTATTTTTACAGAGAGAGAGAGAGAGAGCGAGAGAGAAAGAGATCAAATTAAGGGGATGGTATACATTTGGGACATTATTATTATTACTATTATTATCATCATTCGCAGGTGAGAAAACGCAACCCGTTCGGCATGTTCACGTACAAACGCGTCGAGGACGAGTCGGACGATTCAGACGGCGGCGACGGAGCCGGAGACGGAACCCTAGACAAGATGGACCTGATCCTGGACCAAGACGGCCGGCCGGTGGGCAGGAGGACCCGGTTCCAGACTCCACCCCCGGCCCCACTCACCCCAGGCGGACTGACCATGGAGCTCGGCATCAAACGCTACTCAAGGCATCAGACCAAACGCAAGGCCATGTTTACCTTCCAGTGTATGCAGGTAATGAGAAGAGATGAGATGTGTGAGTTGTCAGTTGTTGTAGTTGTGATTTGTAGTTGTTATGGAAGAGAGAGATGGTGTGTGGTTGTTGTTATGGAAGAGAGAGTTGTGGTTATAGTTGTAGTTTGTTTTGTTTACCTTCCAATGTATGCAGGTAATGTGAAGAGATGAGATGTGTGGGTTGTAGTTGTGAGGTATTATTGTTGGTATGGAAGAGAGAGATGTTGGTTGTTGTTGTTGTAAATTGTTATGGAAGAGAAAGATGGGGTTATAATTATTATTCCTTGTGAGTTGGGGTTATTTTGTTATGTTTACCTTCCAATGTATGCAGGTAATGAGAAGAGAAAGATGGGGTTGTTGTTGTGATTTGTTGATATTATGGAATAGTGATGAGGTTGTGATTTGTTGATGTTGTGAGTTGTGGTTTGTTGTTTACCTTCCAATATATGCAGGTAATGAGAAGAGAAATGAGATTGTGAGGTGTTGTTATGGAAGAGAGAGATGTGTCAGGTTATAGTTGTGATTGTTATGAGAGAGATGTGTGGGGTTGTAGTTGCAATTGTTATGGAAGAGAAAGATGAGGTTATAGTTGTGAGTTGTTGTGTTGTTTACCTTCTAATGTATGCAGATATTGTCATGGCCTGGGGTTATAGTTGTTGTTGTAATTTAAATATGATACAGAATTATATGCACGATGGAAGGAAAGTGTTGGTGGATATTTGATTGTGGCTGTACATAATACAATAACAGTCATCGCATTACAGGAAAGTGTTGGTGGATATTTGATTGTGGCTGTACATAATACAATAACAGTCATCGCATTACAGGAAAGTGTTAGTGGATATTTGATTGTGGCTGTACATAATACAATAACAGTCATCGCATTACAGGAAAGTGTTAGTGGATATTTGATTGTGGCTGTACATAATACAATAACAGTCATCGCATTACAGGAAAGTGTTGGTGGATATTTGATTGTGGCTGTACATAATATTACAACAGCCATCGTGTTACAGGAAGTGCGTCGTTCTGAATACAACAGTCACTACCAGAACGTACACAGTGAGATACAGGAAGGATTGGAAGGTTGGCTCATACACCGCTGTCCACTACACCACCTGGGATGTCCCTATGTCTACACCAGGCTACACCCAGGACACACTGTGAGTTAACAATGTATAGGTGGTGTGTGTGGGTGTGGGTGTAGAGTTTGATAATATATATATATATGTACAGAGTTCATTATCACCAAACTTTTCTAGTAATGTTGAGAGAGAGAGAGAGAGCGAGTGAGTGAGTGAGTGAGGTATGATATAGGCAGTGTAAGAAAAATTGTGGTTGTGGGATCAGGGGTGTTGAGATGTGAAGTGTGTGTGTGTGTGTGCGGGAGAGGGGGCGGGGGAGTTCTATGTTTGGGCATTTTGTTTCAGAAGGTGTAATGCTAATTGGACCAGATGAACTTACATACTGAACCAGCCAGTTTCTATTCTAACAACATATTATATAATTTGCTCTATGTGTTGTAGTGTCTATCACCTCTGCATTTCATTAGTATTACAATATCAAGAGGCTCATACATTTGCAGGTGGAAAAGCAGCAGCGAACTTATGCTGCCAACTGTATGTAAGAATTCCTGAGGTGGACTGTACATACAATAGGTAATGTTGTGTTGGTGTTATATTTTACTACAGTGTATCTATCTATAGCTCCGACGTCTCACTCCCTCCAAGGGGGTGGCCACGGCAGAAGTGTGTCCAGTTCTCCCTGTTCCAACACTCCCTCCTTACTTGTTCCATCCCTCCTCCCCCCCCCCCCTCACACTTCTCTTGTTTACATACTCTTCCACTCTGTTCCAACACTCCCTCCTTACTCACCCTCACACTTCTCTCTCTCACATACTCTTCTACTCATGTTCTGCCATCTTACCAGTGGTCTGCCTCTCACACCAGGTGCCACAACTTCACTATTGCACACTTTCTTTACAAACTCATCACCTTGCATTCTATTTTTTTACAGGATGGTGACATAGTGTACTCTGAACACCTCCATGCCTTTGGTGTTCGACCCAGACTTCAACATGAACCTGCAACTTGTGGTTAGTGTGTGCAATGATTATTTTCTGTATACTGTAATCCCCCCCAGGCTTTTGTTATTCATTTCCATACTAGACCAAGTGATTTACCGACCCTGTGTTAACGGGAGATAAATGCTAAATTAAATTGTTGTATATCAAAGGTTTACTGTTCTCCTCAATTAATTCGCTGACACACACTTCTCTCGGTCAACAACATCCTCAATTAACTCGCTGACACACACACACACTGACACACGCTGACACACACACTGACACACGCTGACACACACTTCTCTCGGTTGACAACATCCTCAATTAATTCGCTGACACACACACACACGCTGATACACACACTGACACACACTTCTATCTACCAACAACACAGGTGGACTTCCACGTTCGCGGTCGCCCAGCCTGGACAAGTCAGCAGGTTCCATGAGTCAGCTGCGTCTGTCATCGTCCAGGAAGCCAAGGGGCAAGACACACCACCTGGCACAACAACAACAGTCTGAAGAACAGTTCCTGGCATCCAGTCTAAGCCTTACCTTCCTACCCATTGAAGTGTTGATTAAGATTGCAAGCTATTTGGATGGATTTAGGTATGATTTAGAAAGCATTTGTACTTAATGATTTTCTGATATAGAGAGAAGCATACTTTTATATCTTGGGTAAAACAGTTTCTTGCATCTAGCCTTAGCCTTACCTACCTGCCCATTGAAGTGTTGATTAAGATTACAAGCTATTTGGATGGATTCAGGTACTAAATAATTTAGAGAGAAGCATACTTTTATTTTAATTCAGTCAGTGTACAGGGAAGGCACCAATTAAGAATGTGTTATTATTTATATATACATTTTTCTGATACAGCGTGAACAAGTACAAAATGTTTTAAAAATCTCATATATACTGTCCCAGAATAACAGTGTACAGCCACAATCAAATATCCACCAACACTTTCCTTCCATCGTAGTAAATATCTTGGTAATAAAGAACAACACGTGTATGATTTTGCACCGCCTCATAATAATAATAATAATTGAGGGGGTTGAGTTGACGTAAGGTGTTGTTGTTGTATGATTATATTTTGATATGATACTGATTTATTTACACGATGGAAGGAAAGTGTCGGTGGATATTTGACTGTGGCTGTACATTATAGTGTGTTTGTGTGTGTGTGTGTTTGGTACAGCATGAACAACTTGTCGCTGTGTTGTCGTCTGATGAGGGATGTGTGTCTGTCCCTCCTCAATGAAAGAGGTCTGGTCATCATTGAGTGGGTACGACACATTGAAGACAACAAGGTCCGGTGGAAAGAAGGCAGGAAGGTCAGTCACTCTTTACAAATAGGGTTTTAAACATTTTTTCTTTTTTACTTGTATTTCATCGTTCGTAGTTTTAGTCAAAATTTGTATCGCACTTTATTTACACGTCAGGTTTTATATATGTTTTTTTTAATTTCATCGATCGTAGTTTTATTCATAATTTGTCTCGCACCTTTTTTACACGTCAGGTTTTAAAAATTTTCTTTAACTAAGTTTGTATTTCAACATTTATAGTTTCAGTCAAAATTTGTCTCACACTTTAGAATTTTCACAGTCACATAAATTCTGTTACCCTCCAGTATTTTCACAGTAACATTCACTATTTCTGTCGTATTTCAGTATTTCACAGTCACTTTCAAAATTTCTATCACGGTTGCATTCAAAATTTGTCACACACACTTTAGAATGTTCTGTCACTTTCCTACATTTTCACAATAACATTAGTTAAGCATTTAGAATTTTCAGTCACATTCAAAATTTTGTTACACTCCAATCTTATTATTATTCACTGTCACATTCAAAATTTATGTCATACTTTATAAAATTCATAGTAACATTCAAAATTTTTGTCACACTTAAGAATTTTCAGTCACATTCAAAACTTCTGTCACACTTTAAAATTATCAGTCACATTCAAAATCTGTCATGGTTATATTCAAAATTTATCACACACTTAAGAAAAAAATTGCATATATTATAATTATATTAAGAGGTTTGTAAATATTTTTAGGGAACTAATAACTGTTAATGAAAATAATAATAATAAAAACATACATATCAATATATTAACATGATGCATTTTGTTTGTTGCAGCGTCGGTTTTTCAGCAAAGCCTTTGAACACATCAACACGTGGGGCTTCAAGGACGTCCCACACATCTCTAACCATCTCAAAGTGTGTCCATTTAATAACAGGTAAGGTTATTATTATAAAGTTTATTATTTTTCATCTCTCCTTTAGTTCATTTCATAACAGGTAAATTTATTATTATTCTCATCTCTCCTTTAGACCATTTAATAACAGGTAAATTTATTATTATTCTCATCTCTCCTTTATAAAGATCATTTAATAATAGGTAAATTTATTATTCACATCTCTCCTATAATTTATCTTTGTTTTGTTTCGTGGCAAAGTCAGGAGGAATCAGAAGCCACCAGCATTTATTTATACACAGTCACGGAACAATTTATTTATATATTTATTATCATCATCATCATCATCATTTTCGTTTAATGTCCGTATTTTCCCATTTAGGATGGGGTTGAACGGGCGATGACTGTTCTCCACATCTGTCTATCTTGTACCATATGTTCTTCTATTCCCATTAAATTCATATCTTCCATTACACACGTTTTCCACTTTTTGGGGGGCCTTCCCACCGGTCGCCGGCCCCCGACCCTCACCTCACTCAACACACACCCCTCCACTCTTCTCACATGTCCAAACCATCTCAGTCTTCTCTGCCTCAACCTAACAGAAAGGTCTTCAACCCCACATATCTCTGCCACTTCACTGCTAGACCTCCCATCTTGCCACCTTATTCCTGCCATGTATCTCAGCATTCTACGGTCACAGCTGCGTATAACCTCCATCAGTCTGTTTGTCAATGCCCATGTTTCTGTTCCATACATAAGAGCAGGTCTCACACAGGCTTCGTATGTCCTTCCTCTGGTCCTCAGCCCTATGCTGCGGTTCACCAATAAACTGGCCATTTCTCGCCATCTTCCCCATGCAGTTGCTTCTCTCGCTTTTATCGCTCTTTCCACTCCTGCTTCACAGTCCAACACATCTCCCAAGTAGCAGAACTGTTGCACTTCCTCTAACACGCCTCCATTTACCATCAACCCGGCATCCTCTTCATCACCATCACTATCACTACCCATCCCCTCCCTCACACATCTAGGACATACAAAGTTCCGCACACCTCGGAGAACTATCAAACCCGAGCATCGTTGGTGACACCATTTATTACACTCAGTACACAGCACTGAGTTTGTTCCCACTCCTCTTCCACAACATCCACATGGCCATCTTCCTCACTGAATTAATTTTCGAGCCTTGTTTCCAGTCAACATCATTTTTGTCTTTTCCATGTTTATTTTCAGCCCCCTCTGTTCCATCGTTTCCTTCCACCTGTTAAACATATTTGTTACTTCTTCCTTTGATTCTGCTGTCAAGACCAGATCATCGGCATAGAACAGTTCCCACACGGACCATTTCCTCTTGCCAATTTAGTAGCCTCCTCCATTACTGTGATGAAGAGTAGTGGACTAAGAGCTGATCCCTGGTGTACTCCCACTCCAATGTCAAACTCCTCTGATGTTCCTGCCTTTGTTTTCAAACTTGACCTTGATTCCACATACAGAGACATGACTGCAGTCACAAGCCTTTCTGGCACTTTTTGTCTCCTCAGTGCCCACTCAATCGCTCTCCTTGGCACTCGATCAAATGCCTTCTCCAGGTCCACAAACACATGGTACAACTTCTTCTTCTTCTCACTGAACTTTTCCTGCATTTGCCTCACTATAAAAATTGCATCTGTTGTTGACTTTCCTGGGCAAAATCCAAACTGCCGACTATCCACTTTTATCAGTTTCCTCAACCTCTCCTCCAATACCTTCTCAAATAGTTTCATTCCATGCTCCAATAGTCTAATTCCTCTATATTTTCCACACTCCAGGGCATCTCCTTTTCCTTTATATATTAGGACAGTCTCACTACTTTTCCAGCCTTCAGGAATTTCTCCCTCGTCAATTATACTTCTAAATACTCTTGTTAAATCTCCTAAAACACCTGCTTTCTTTATCAAGTCACTTGTCATTCCTGTTGGACCTGTCGCTCTTCCATTTTTTATTCATTTTAATGCTCTCTTCACTTCCTCTTCTGATATTTCTTCTATTGGTCCTTCTACCATGCCCGTCTCTTCCAGCATGTGTTCATTTTCCTCATTTAACAAGTCTTCAAAGTAACATCTCCACTTCCCAAGTATCTCTTCTGTATTTATCTTGATAACTCCCCTTTCATCCTTTATATACTTTGCTCCCGTTACATCTTTACTCTCTCTCTTCATTTGTTTTGCAATTTTATTATTATTATTATTATTATTATTATTTTTATTTTGTTTTTCTGGCGCATAGCAATGGAGAAACTAATTATTACGATTAATTTTATTATTACTATTATTATTATTATATATATATTTTTTTTTTTATGCACACAGCCAAGGAGAAATGTATTTATTTATGTATTACAATTATTATTATCATCATTATTATTATTATATTTCTATTTTTTGTTTTGGAGGCACATAGCAAAAAGGTGAGAGGATGGAGGAAGTGAAGGAGTTTAAGTACCTGGGGACAGTTATGTGTAAACATGGAAGTATGGAAGGAGAAATTAGGGAGAGAGCAGTGAAGGGTAGACAGGTCATAGGATCACTGGGAAGGATTATGAAGGGTAGAAGTGTGAGTATGGAAGTGAAGAGGGGACTTAGGAACAGTATAATCCTGCCAACACTAACATATACTGTACATCAGAGACATGGACATGGAGTAGGGCTCATCAGTCTAGGATAGGTGCTGTGGAAATGAGCTACTTGAGATGAGCATGTGGGGTGTCTAGGTGGGATGGAGAAAGTAATGAGAGTGTGTACGAGAGATGTGGTATGAGTGAGAAGGCATTTGGTATTGAGTGTGGAGTGGTTGAGAGAGTGAAGCGTAATACATTAAGATGGTTTGGACATGTAGAGAGAATGCAAGGTGAAGAGTTTGTAAAGAAGGTGTATGGAAGTGAAGTTGTGGGACCTGGTGTGAGAGGCAGACCACCAGTTAGATGGCAGAACAGAGTGGAAGAGTATGTAAAGGAGAGAAACGTAAGGGTCAGAGGAGGGTTTGAACAAGTAAGGAGGGAGTGTTGGGACAGGGAAAACTGGAGACACTTCTGCCATGGCCACCCCCTTGGAGGGAGTTCCCGGAGGTAACGAGGCGTCAGAGCTATAGATAGATAGATTATTATTATTATTATTATTATTATTATTATTATTATCATATTTTAATTTTTGTTTTTCAGGCACATAGCCAAGGAGAAATTTGCATATGTCCAACCGAGGAAGGACGGAACCATCCAAGGCTTACTGAGGAACAACTGTAAGACATGACACTATACTCAGCTGATAGTCCACTGGTGCACACAACAACAACAACAACAACAACAAGCTTTAATTAATAATAATAATATTTTGTTGTTGTTGTAATACTGTACTTTGGAGTGAATGAATGTATGTATGTGTGTGAGAGGAGCGTCCATTAATTATGAGGGTACATACATAGGTAGGTCAGTGTTGTTGGTAAATCTGGAACAACTGATTCCTACATACTATATTTCCAAGCAACAGAACAAACACCATTATTTGTGTTCATCTGGTCCTGTTTTTTCCTGGTATATTTTAGAGGAATCTGCCAGGAAACAGGACCAGATGAACGAAAATAATGTTTGTTGTTGTTGTTGAAGTTCCTCAAGGTGTCTGGCCGAGCAGCCCCGAGCTCCTGAGGAAGGCCATGGCCTGAACCGGGCTTTCCCTCAGTGCCCTCAGAGAGTGTATGTTGTGTTGTTAGCGAGTGTGGTTGTGTGTATTGCAGTCGTCAATAATGTGTTTAATAGTATGGGGTGCTGTGTTGTGTTGTTGGTGAGTGTGGTTGTGTGTATTGCAGTCTTCAATTATGTGTTTAATAGTATGGGGTGTTGTGTTGTTGGTGAGTGTGGTTGTGTGTATTGCAGTCTTCAATAATGTGTTTAATAGTATGGGGTGTTGTGTTGTTGGTGAGTGTGGTTGTGTGTATTGCAGTCTTCAATAATGTGTTTAATAGTATGGGGTGCTGTGTTACATCCTGGACAGGCATCCGCAGTGGCTTCATCCAGCCTCTTCTGATATGTCAGAAGGGCCGGGTGGTGGCCACATCGCAGCCTGGCCAGGTGGACTCTGTCCTCACGGGGAAGGGAGGATTCAGATGGATGGATGTCAGGAGGTCGTGCATGTAGCTGTGAGTTGTTTTTTAGTGTTTGGATGGACTGATGAGTGATTGGAGTATGGATATGTTTGTGGTGTTTTGTTGCTTGGAATAGTTTGTAGGATTCAGTTGCTCCAGATTTACCAACACAAAACTTCCCCCATAAAGGGAGTATCACACACTTTTTCCGACGACATCGTGTGGTGTAACACCATTTTCTATGACATGTCGCGGGAAACGGGAGATTTTGGACGACGAGGTGTCCACGGAAAATATTGAAAACTGTCTGGGATTTCCTGCGACACGGAGAAAGTCATTGAAAGTCTATAGTGAATACACTGCAATTAGTATATTGTTATGGCATATTATAATTTAAGTGTTGTTATTTGAATACAGAAATTGAATTCTTATATCTTATATGTAATTTACACCAAATTTAATTGTTAAATATGAGCATGGAACATTGATTGGATTTGATGGTTTGTTTACATTTTTGCTTTCGCCTGCCGCCTGGTCCAAACCTCTTTCCTCTTTTTCCAGAGCAAGTACACATACTCCAATAGATAATATTGTTGGGTTAATAGTGTCCATACTTGGTGATTTGGCTTGGTGGGACAGACGGTCACTTGAGTGTTTTTGTTGTCGTCAGTCGTTGTTGTTGATGTTCTCCCGGGGCAGAATGGCCTCCTGCCCCACAGACCCCTGGTACACTCTGGTTGCAGTGTATAAAACATATGCCTGTGCTACCGAAGCACATCCCAAGGAAATGGGACTACAGCTTACTGGACCAGGGAGTCTGTATATCCCTATATGTCTGTATGTCCCTATATTCCTGGGCTACTGAAGCACATCCCAAGGAAATGGGACCTCAGTTTACTGGACCAGGGAGTCTGGGGGCCTCCGACAGCCAGTGTTGTGGGCCCAAGTCCACGTTACCACAAGAGCTACATGTGGGGCCGTACCTTCCATAAGACCAGCCCTGAAGGGACCATAAGGGGGAGGGAGTTTACACTGCTGCATACAAAGGAAAATGCATCCCCATGTGCTGGCGGTCCACACAGCAGTGGAAAAAAAAAAAAGGCCTCCGGTTGCAGTACACCTCATGTGGATAATTAATCCATGTGGACAAATCTCGTCAAATCCATTAGGAAGTGACCAGATCCTACAACAATCTTTATTCTAGGTCTTTGGGGGATAACTAATATTCACAGAGAATAAAGTCAGCCCCACTGGGCCCAGGCCAGGGTGTGGTGCCGTGTGCAATTACGTCCAGCGACATGTCCAAAATGGTGTTGCACCATGTCACAGGAAAACAGTGACCGTGTGACACCCACATTAGTGATATTCTGGCTTTTGATGACCTAATGAAGCAGTACAGTACCAAAATTATTATATATCAAAATTATATAAACGCTACTAAAATTATTATATATCATAATTATATAAACGCTCCTCGGTGTATAAAAAATCACAAGTAACAAATATAGTGTTGCAGCTGTCAACTAATTTTGCTATTGAATATTCTATTAGGACTATTTTGTTTTTGTTTTGTTTTTAGAAGTATATATGAATGCTTTAGAGACAATAATAATAATAATAATAATATGGATGTGGGCAGCGAGAACCTAATCCAAGGTCTTTCATCAATGGATAAGTTTGTTTGGTATTATTAAACAACTTCTTAAGCATCTTCCTCGCTCAGTTCATATTATTTTAACTTATTCTTTGTGGTATTATTTTAACTTCTTTTTCTTTTTCCTCCGACGAAAAGAAAAGGAGTTTCGTCGCTAAAAATTCGCTTTGCAAAATAATAGGAACTGAGGGACAAAGAAAACTTTTCCTTAAGTGATTTATTTACTGACACTGTCTTGAAAGAATTGTATGTGTGTATGTGTGTATGGATATCAGAAAGAAATGTGTATGTGTGTATGGATATCAGAAAGAAATGTGTGTGTGTATGTGTGTATGGATATCAGAAAGAAATGTGTGTGTGTGTATGTGTGTATGGATATCAGAAAGAAATGTGTGTGTATGTGTGTATGGATATCAGAAAGAAATGTGTATGTGTGTATGGATATCAGAAAGAAATGTGTGTGTGTATGTGTGTATGGATATCAGAAAGAAATGTGTGTGTGTATGTGTGTATGGATATCAGAAAGAAATGTGTGTGTGTGTATGTGTGTATGGATATCAGAAAGAAATGTGTGTGTGTGTATGTGTGTATGGATATCAGAAAGAAATGTGTATGTGTGTATGGATATCAGAAAGAAATGTGTATGTGTGTATGGATATCAGAAAGAAATGTGTGTGTGTGTAAATTGTGTGTGTGTATGTGTGTATGGATATCAGAAAGAAATGTGTATGTGTGTATGGATATCAGAAAGAAATGTGTGTGTGTATGTGTGTATGGATATCAGAAAGAAATGTGTGTGTGTAAGTGTGTATGGATATAAGAAAGAAATGTGTGTGTATGTGTGTATGGATATCAGAAAGAAGTGTGTATGTGTGTATGGATATCAGAAAGAAATGTGTGTGTGTATGTGTGTATGGATATCAGAAAGAAATGTGTGTGTGTATGTGTGTATGGATATCAGAAAGAAATGTGTGTGTGTGTAAATTGTGTGTGTGTATGTGTGTATGGATATCAGAAAGAAATGTGTGTGTGTGTATGTGTGTATGGATATCAGAAAGAAATGTGTATGTGTGTATGGATATCAGAAAGAAATGTGTATGTGTGTATGGATATCAGAAAGAAATGTGTGTGTGTGTAAATTGTGTGTGTGTATGTGTGTATGGATATCAGAAAGAAATGTGTATGTGTGTATGGATATCAGAAAGAAATGTGTGTGTGTATGTGTGTATGGATATCAGAAAGAAATGTGTGTGTGTAAGTGTGTATGGATATCAGAAAGAAATGTGTATGTGTGTGTGGATATCAGAAAGAAATGTGTGTGTGTATGGATATCAGAAAGAAATGTGTGTGTGTGTAAATTGTGTGTGTGTATGTGTGTATGGATATCAGAAAGAAATGTGTGTGTGTATGTGTGTATGGATATCAGAAAGAAATGTGTGTGTGTGTAAATTGTGTGTGTGTGTAAGTGTGTATGGATATCAGAAAGAAATGTGTATGTGTGTATGGATATCAGAAAGAAATGTGTGTGTGTATGTGTGTATGGATATCAGAAAGAAATGTGTGTGTGTGTAAATTGTGTGTGTGTGTGTATGGTAATCCCATCTTTATTTTGAGTTAAGACAGTTTTTAAGATGTCCTAATAATCCCATCTTTATTTTGAGTTATGACAAAGTTATTTTAAGATGTCCTAACTGTCTGTCACATGATTATTTTGAGGTGCGATATTACACACACACACACACACACACACACACACACACACACACACACACACACACACACACACACACACACACACACACACACACACACACACACACACACACACACACACACACATTATTATTATTATGTTAGATTGCCCAACAAGTTTATTTGAGTTTATATTCTACTCGTTTTTAGTTTTATTTGACATTTTTAACCTTACCTTTTATTACTATTATTTATTAACCTGCTTTGAATCATCGTGTGTGTGTGTGTGTGTGTGTGTGTGTGTATGCATATATTCGTTCTTCCCTATTTGTGTGTGTGTATGTTCTTCCCTATTTGTGTGTGTGTGTGTTCCCTATTTTTTTTTTTGTGTGTGTGTGTATGCGTATGTTCGTTCTTCCCTATTTTTTTTTTGTGTGTGTGTATCTTACCTATTTGTGTGTGTGTGTGTGTGTGTGTTACAGTGGTGTCTACAAAGCTTTCATACTAGTCTATTAAACATGACCTTTAGGGGGGGTGGGAATAGGGGGACAGGCTTGGGGGGGGGGGGGGTTAGGGGTGTGTGGGAATAGGGGGACAGGCTTAGGGGGGTGTAGGAGTAGGGGGACAGGCTTGGGGGTGTGTGGGAGTAGGGGGACAGGCTTGGGGGTGGGTGGGAATAGGGGTACAGGCTGTCCCCCTACTCCTGCACCCCCTTCAATAATACTCTGCTGTATGTGTGTATATACAGTCGGCAAAATAAGTTTCGTAACCACCCCTCGTGTTATCTGGGAAGGGTATTGTTTTCACCCCGACCTATAATACTCGTGTCATTTTCACCAAAGGAAGGTAACGAAACTCTTTTTGCCGACTGTACATTTTAAAACCATATTGATAATAAATTTATTGCATTTTTTAACTTTGTACAAAATAATATTGTATACAACTGTATAATAATATTGTATAGTTTTATATTATTAATAACATAGATGATTTATACAATGATTATATTATGCTTTACTTAGGTGGACTGGGTTTTAATATGAGCAGTGTATGTGTGTGTGTGTATATTTTTATTCATCATTCGCCAGTGTTGCCAGTTTAGCCTCTTTTTTTTATATTGTTGTTTGCAAATATGAATGCTAACATGTTTTGAAACAGATGGAATGTGTTAATTATTATATATAGTATTATGCATTTTTTATATTCTTGGACTTGTTAACTCATTACATAAGCATAAACTATTCGTCTTGGAAAACAATAATATAATGCTAAATTGAAGAAAAAAAATAAGGGTGCATTCACAGCAAGTGAGTTGCGTCGAGTCAGTGTACGTCAGTTGGTGCGAGTCAAATCACAAAGTCTCCGTTCACACCGAAGTATCAGCCCGAGTCAAGTCATTACTCTGTTTACTCAGTGGTGCCAGATTTCAAGGACAATGGACCCATTTTCAGTTGGTGAGGCAGGTAGCTGTTCTGTTAAGGTTTCGTCGTCGTCGTAGATGTAAGACAACCCGAGTCTAGATGCATCAACCCAACACCAAAAGGACAGATTTTGGAAGCTTCAGTCATTTATTCCCAGACTTGTTGAACCATCCAGAAAAATTTTACGACTTCTTTATTAAGATGACAAGTGAAAACTTCAAGAAGCTGGTGGACTTGGCAGGATCTTCCATAAAGAAAAGGAACATTAATTACAGGCGTGTTGTTAAAGTTGAAGAAAGAATGACCATTTTTTTAAGGTAAGAAGTATCTTATTGAAAATTCCAACAATATGTATGTGTGTAGGGCAATAATGAATAAAAGAAACTTGGTTATAGTTCATTTATTCCTGCTGGTAAGTGAAAATGCAACTGATAAACAAGAAATTCACCACCGTGGACTGGCTGTGACTGAAACAGAAATGGGTCTGGCGCCATCAGTGACGCAACGCGACGCATCCGGTGTGAACGGCTTTGCCTTACATCCATATGATTTAATGCTAACTGCGGGTTGCGAATCATGACGCATCTTGACTGGCACCGACTTGACATGACGTGACTCGCTTGGTGAGAATGCACCCTAATGCTGAATTGAAAAAAAAATTAATACTAAATTGGAAAAAAAAATGCTGAATTGCAAAAAAAATGCTAAATTGAAAAAAAAATAATGCTAAATTGAAAAAATGACATTGGAAAAAAAAAATTGCTAAATTGGAAAATATGATAATAATGCTAAATTGAAAAAAATAATAATGCTACTGTATATAGATTTAGAAGCCAGATGCAAAATATTTATACTAGACAAATAAATAAATAAAAATGGACAATAAAAGATACAACAAGCTCTGTATATTATATATTTTTTTATTTTTTCTATTACATGATAACTTTTGTATATACAGTGTTGACCAGATTATTATATTATTCCCTCATATTATTATTATTCTTATTTATTTTACAACATATATTTTCAGTCATATTATTATTTTACAATATATTATTCCCTCTCATATTATTATTATTATTATTTATTTTACAACTTCTTCTTTCAGTTATATTATTATTTTACAATATATATTTTCAGTTATATTATTATTATTTTACAACATATATTTTCAGTCATCATTATTATTATTATTATTATTTATTGTACAACATATTTTCAGTCATATTATTTTACAACATATATTTTCAGTCATATTATTAATTTACAACATACTGTATATAGTTTTCAGTTTTATTGTTATTATTATTTTACAACAAATATAGTTTTTCTGTTACATTAATTTTATAAGATGTTATTCTGTATTTCAGTTGTGTTATTATACATATTATTTATACTGATATTATTGTCAGTTATGTTATCTATACATCATGCTCATACATACATACATACATACTGTACAGTACATACATACAAACATACATACATACTGTACATAGAAACATACATACTGTACATTTGCCATATACACTCATATTTTTCTTGCACTTTCAACTTGCCCAACTGTACAAGCATACATACATACATATATATATACAGTATAAACATACATACATGCATACAAAATTACATACAAATCTACTTTGTCATAAAATTAGATTCAATGTGTGGACAAAATTATTATTATTATTATTAATGTTGTGAATTTGCTTGTCAGTCCACAGGCTTTGTTATTAAATATTATACGTACCATGATTTTACAGTGACATATAATGAGGCCGGTACACACACACACACGCACACACACACACACACACAATTAATATTTCGCTCATAGAAGTTATCACAGTGTTATCTGCTAAGGTAGTTATCGACAGCATTTATATAATTATGTATTTTTATTTACATTTATCCACACACAGTTATTGTCAGTGATGCAAGATGAAGCGCTAACAAAATGTGTGTGTGTGTGTGTGTGTGTGTGTGTGTGTGTGTGTGTGTGTGTGTGTGTGTGTGTGTGTGTTAGTACAGTGAGCATCAATAGTGGTGTTGTGAAGAAATATGGCTAAAATTTTATACGGTACCATAATCCAACGAGCCTAAATATATATATATATTGTCTTGTGTTTTTCCGTCATGTTTCCCGATTAACATTTAATCTTGAGAGAGAGACTACTGTATATAATTATAAACATTGACTGTACAGAGTAAGTTACACCGGTTTATAATTATCTGGTTTGACTCGTAACTAACTAACCAACTAACTAACTACACTGCTTCATTCAACACCGGTACAGTCGGCAAATAAAAAAAAGTATTATAAACCAAATCACCTTAACATTGAAATTAAATTGTACAGTCATCAGCAAAAAAAAAAACGTATTGGAACTCCCCTATGGAAAATGTATACTGTACTGTAGTTCAATTTCAATGTTAAAGTAGGTCTGGTTTTAATACTTTTTTTTGCAGACTACAATTTAATTTCAATGTTAGGGTGGTTGGTTTCTTAATTTTTTTTTTCTTTTTTTAAGACTGTACAATTTCATTTCAATGTTAAGGTGGTCTCGTCGCAACACTCTTTTTGCCGACTGTACAATATATTTTCAAAGCAAGTAACTACACGTACACCATATTATTTTTCAGTCGGTGACGTTTGATATCCAAAGTCTATGTTTTTTTTTTTCTGTACCTTGCAACTGACTGACTGATTGATTGACCGACTTTACTTGACATAACTGACACACAACTCCTGACACACAACTCCTAACACTGGAGTTGTGAGCTTTAATTAACTAGTAAGCATAAGTATTGATAATATTCACACAACAATATCCCTGCTGTACTGTATTTATATTAATGTTGAGGGGATAATACACATTTTTGGTACAGCCACAACAATCAAATATCCACCAACACTTTCCTTCCATCGTAGTAAATATCTTGGTAATAAAGAACAACACGTGTATGTATGATTTTGCACCACCACATAATAATAATAATAATTGATGGGGTTGAGTTGACGTAAGGTGTTGATGTTGTATGATTATATTTTGATATGAAACTGATTTAAGTTATTTACACGATGGAAGGAAAGTGTTGGTGGATATATGATTGTGGCTGTACATTAAGGGACCCTGTGTGTGTTTGTGTGTGTGATGTCAGAAAATTGGAAGTAAAGGAGTCCTTCAAATATTGCCACGAAACACACACACACACACTTATATGAAAAGAGCTCGTTTCGTGGCATAGTCAGGAGGAATGAGAAGCCTTCAATAATTCTCATACACAATCACAGGGTCCTCCAAAGTATGCCAGGAAACAAAACTGGACCAGATTTAACTTAAAAAAAAAATATTGGTGGTCTATTGTTGTTGCTTGGAATAGTTTGGAGGATTCAGTTGCTCCAGATTTACCAAACAAAATTTTCCCCCTTAATTAACATAAAAATAAATATTGGTGGTCTGTTGTTGTTGTTTGAAATACACTCTCCTCTCTTTTTATGCGAGTTTAAATTATGCGAATTTGAAATGGTGTATATCATGAACAAAATTAAATAAATGCAATTTACACGAACTCTTAAAATAACACGAACAAGGAGGCTCCATTTTCAAGTTAAAGTACCATTATTTCTTATGGAAATGTACAATTTACTTTATGCGACCCCTTCACCAACCTAACCTACCATAAAAAAAGAGGAGAGTGTACAGTAGTTTAGGAGGAGGAATGAGCAGCAGTTCCACATTTACCTCCATTAACTAACTAACTTCAACATTTTAATAATACTCTCCATTCATAATCTATATATCTAAATGAAGAGATTCTGTTTGTCTGTCGGGCTATACAAATTGTCATGTGACCAACTACAGCGCCAGGAATTCACACACGGAAAGTGGACGTACACGAGGGTGGACAGAGGATATTTTCGTCACAAAAAACACCCCACTAATTACACATACTTCACTTCCGTGCGTTTATTGTACGCCTGACAACCCACTGTTTGTTTACATTCCACGCTGCCACCGCTGGGAAGGAAAAAATATCGTACTTCACTTCCGGCTTATGGTTTAGTTATTCATTAACTTTAACTTTGGTCTGTTCACTTAATAACAAATCACAACAACAACCAAAGAAAAACCTATTAATTTTACAATACATACTAATTCACTAAGGTTTTCTCTTTGTATTACATTCTAAATTATTAACAAGTGTTGTGTACAAAATATACCCTCTTACACACACACCTGACCTGTACCAAACAAACAAACTCACAAACAAACTCTCACACACACACACACACACACACTCTCTCTCTGTCTCTATCTCCCATCCTTCCCCCTCCCTCTCTCTCCATCTCCCCCTCTCTGTCTCTATCCCTCTCTCCACTCTCTCTATCTCCCCTCCTTCACCCTCTCTCTCTATCTCCCCTCCCCTCTCTCTCCATCACTATCTAATCACAGTCTTCTTAATCTTGTTCTGCATCTGTCTGCAACTCTGCCGGAACTCCCTCTTCCACGCCGAGATGAGTCCGGCCCGCCCCGCCCCCTTGCTGCTGCTGTCGTTGGTCGAGGTGGAGGAGAGGAGTATCTTGTCCTTACTCGACCGCCTCCCTCGTCCGTCCCCATTTCCTCCGTCTCGGCCGCCAGCTAAGCCGTCTCCGTCTCCGTCCTCCTCGTCGTCATCGTCGTCGGTGAAAAGGACGGAACACTATAGAGGAATGGAGGGGTGAGAATAATGGTGTTGGTGGTGATGGTTGTGTTGGTGGTGGTGGTGGTGGTGATGGTGATGGTGATAGTGGTTGTAGTGGTGATGATGGTGGTGGTTGGAGTTGTGGGTTGGGTTGGGTTGGGTAGGTTAGGAGGGGTGAGAATAATGGTGGTGGTGATGGTGGTTGGGTTGGGTTGGGTAGGTTAGGAGGGGTGAAAATGTTGTTGGTATTGTTGTTGTGGTGAGTTGGGGTTGTGGTGTTGGTGGTGGTGATGGTTGTTGTGATTAGTTGAGTTGTGGTAGGGTAGGGTAGGGTAGGTTGGTGGTGGATATGTGTATGGTAGTGAGAGATGTAATGGGAGAGAGAGAGATGTGAGGAGATAAGAGTGAGAGAGGAGAAAAAAAAGAGATGTGAGGAGATAAGAGCGAGTGAGAGAAAGGAGATAGGAAGAGTGAGAGAGAAAGGAGAGAGTGAGATGTGAGGAGATAGGAAGAGTGAGTGACAGGAGATAGAGATGTGAGTGAGAGAAAGGAGAAAGAAAGTGGAAGAGAGAGAAATGGAGGAATTAAGGAAGTAGAAGACTGCGAGAAAAACAATGAATGCAAGTAATAATAATAAAAAAAAATCTGGATGGGAGGAGATATAATAATTATTACAAAGTTAACCATTATTAATACCGGACCAGGAGTGTGTAAAAATTCCCTTGATAGATGAGCAGAATTAGTGTAATGATATTAATTTGTGTAATAATATTAATTTGTATCGAATAAATGTTTAGCTTATATTCCCATACCCAGAACATATAGTAATTTATAAGTTATATTTATTATTATTATTATTATTATTATTATTATTATTATTATTAGTGAGACAATAGTTATTTTATTTCCCTGATATTGTACTAACCATGTAATGCAGTTCCCTGTGGTGTCCGTCTGTAAGGTGATGGTGAGGGTTGAAGTTAGGTGTGGCATAGACTGGTTCATCTCCACAACATCGTCGGGAACCCTGGTGGTGGTGAGGGGGAAAAGTAGTTAGTTATTATATTACATGTCTGCTGAGTTACGTTTTATTGGTGAGAGAGAGCATGGTAATACTAATTAATTATACACATCCGGAGAGAGAGAGTTGATTGATTGATGGATATTAGGCGCCTCAATATCGAGGTCCTATAGCGGCAGAAAAAGGTGATAGAGAGGTGTGACAGCAAGCAGGAAGGAAATGAAAAGAGGGAAAGTTGAAGAACTGAAAAGTGGGAACCATTTAGTCTGGTCTCTCACTGGCGACCTTCCTAGCATGGGAAACCCTCTCTCCCCGAAATCGGGGGGGGGGGGGGGGGAAGAGAGAGAGAGAGGGGGGGGGGGAAGGTAACACTCATGAATTGAATGCATCAGTTTACGAGACACACACACATTTCTCCCCCTTCTGTAAATAACCCTAACAATAATTATCATTATAATCACCAAAACACAACACGACCACATCTTTCCTTATACAATATGTTACGTTATACAAAGTTACCTAACCTTATAGGCTACAGTGTTCTTACCTTATTACACAAAGTTTTCTTACCTTATACAAAGTCTCGTCGCTCATACTACGCTTGGTGGTGGAGAGACCCATCGTATCTACAGCAGAAGGAGTCATCAACGAAGTGCCCACGGAACAGTAACCACCCCCGAGGGACATGGGTTGGTCACTGTCCAGGAAGGATGGTGATGATGGTGACTGTATTGGTGGTGGTGGTGGTGGGGTTTGTAAATTCTGAGCTGAGAATGATGATGATCTGATTGGTGTAGGAGCTGACAACACATCCTCGTAATCTGGTGATGTTGTTGTTGTGGTCTGATGGGGGAAGTAATGATAGTGTTGGTGGGAGTTGGAGTGAGGTCGTATATTATTTATCTTCTGTTTCTTCTTCTCCTCTTCTTCCTCCTTTTTGTCTATGTCTTTGGGGGACTTGTTGTTGTTGGAGTTTCTGTAGTGTACGTTTTCATAGTCTCTGGTGTTGTTGGTATTGTTGTTGTTGTTGTTGTTGGTGTACGAGGATGAGGAAGAATAAGAAGAAGGGGATGACAATTGAGTACTCGAAGTCACCTGGTGGTCTCGTTCACTGGTACTCGTTGTTTCAGTGTTGTTGTTGTTGTTGTTGTGGATATTTAACGAATGTCTTCTTGAGGTATTGAGGCTACTTGTTGTCTTCGTAGTGCCCCGTGTGTCATTATTCACCCCACCACTACTGCTGCTGTCCTCGGATTGGTTGGTGGTAAAGGTGGTTGTGGTGGTGGTGGTGGGTGGCGTTGGGGCGGGGGGTTTCTTGGGCCGACGGAGACTGTACCGAATGTGTGCCTGACGCTGAAACTCTGAGGTAATGGCCGCCTGCTCCTCCTCGTCCCCTTCTTTATTATTATTATCGTAACTACTAATAGGGTCAACCAGGGATGCTCTCTTAGCCTTGGCCAGGATGTGTGGGGGTTTGGGTGCCACTGAAGGCTTGGGGGACACCACGTCTTGCTTCGATAAGTCGCTTTTGCTTCGAATAGGAGGCTTGGGACTGAAGCTATTGTTGTTGCAGTTGTTGTTGTTGTTGCATCTGGATTTCTTTTTAACAGGGACGGCATATATAGGTGGTGGTGGTGGACTGCAGGGATCAGACTCGGTGCTTTTATTGACATCTACGCCGCTTGATTTCTGAGACTGACTCGCTCGTTTACTCGGCTTGGTGTTCTTGTAAATATCATATGCAAAGGTCCGTGGTGGTTTCTTGGGTGGAGGGCCGGCGGGAAGACCCTCAATCACTTCTGTATCTTCAGTATTTGTTGTTTTATGGGACTCTGGATCAGCCCCACTTTTCACCTCATTATTATCATCATTATCATTACTACTACTGAGGTGTACTGAATGTAACTCGTATCTAAACACCCTATCCATGTCAGAGGAGATAATATTATTGGGTGACGCTAGTGGGGATGTGTGTCGACCCGAGGCAATATCACAGAACGATAAAGAATTCCCATTACCCATCGGGGAAGTATGATGATGAGGCGGTGGTGGTGGTGGTGGTGATCTATCTGTATATCTTCTATCTGTATATTTATCTGTATAGGAATGACTGGAATCGAGTGAATCCGATGAATGGTACATATTATTATTATTATTATTTACCGTCTGATAATCATTTGTAAACAGTGCCGTTGAACCGGGAGAACAGGAGAACCCGACACCATCGTCAGGTAAACACGAACTCCCATTGTACTGTTGTTGTTGCTGCTGTTCTTGTTCTTCTTCGTCTGATGTGTTGTTGTTGTTGTTGTCGTCGTCTAGTCTGTGTCTGAGTGAAGTAGGTGGTGGTGGTGTTGGTGCTTTTTTACCCTTCCTGTGTGTTTGTTGTTGTTGTTGTTGTTGTTGTGTAGGTGATGTTGTTGTTGATGTTTGACCACCAGACCTTCGCCTTGGTGGTCTGGAAGGTGGTACTGTTAGACCATTTTCACTACCACCACTACCACAACCACTACCACCTTTACCACCACTTCCACTACAACTGTCGACATCTCTTCCACCACTACCACCACTACAACTACCCTCTCTACCACTACTACCACCACCACCACTGACATCTCTTCCACCACCACTACTCTCTTCACCATCAGTAGTTGTCAGGTTGCCACACTTCCTCAATGCTACATCAGCCACTTCTTTCGCGATTGCAACGGGGACCGCCTGCAAGGATGAGTCTCCAGAACCACAGTGCAATTTTTTAACTTTTCTTCGTTCGGGTGAGTCTTTCGTCTCTGTAGTAGTAGTAGTAGTAGATTTACCATTTATTATTTTCTGCTTCACTCGTGTGGTATTATTTCTCGTTGTACTAATACCACCAATAATAGTTCTTGGTTTGGGTTCGGGGTTATACGATTTCTCCTTCATGTTCTTGAGTTCCTTTTCCATTTTGGACGTGAAGCTTAATTTCCTGAGAGCCGTAGTCGGTTTGTCCCTATTCTTCATGTTTCTCACCACGTGGGCCACAAGCTTCTGTTTTCCCTCAAAGGTGGAATTGCTGTTCGAGTCCTCATTATTATTATTGTTATTATTATTATGGTTGTTGTTGTTGTTGAGTAAATTATCGGTGCTCCTCTGTTTACGTTTTGGAGTGAGCCAGCTGGTGTCCCTGTGAAACACGTTGTCCTTCTGATGAGTGGATGTATGTGTCGTGGTGTTTCTCTCCACACTCGAATCCTCCCCCCTCTTGACGATAAAGTTGCCGTGTGATCTGGAGCGAATGTGACTAAATAATCTTCCCCTAATCCCACCCTGAGGCACTACACTACCCGAATCCTTATCCTTCTCCTCCTCAGAATCCTCCACATGAGAAGACGTATGCAACTTTTTTACACCATCAGCAGAATTATTGACCTTTGCGTCCGACATCTTATCAAACGAGGAATTATTTACCCTCGCATCCGACGTCTTATTAAACGAGGAATTATTGACCTTCGCATCCGACGTCTTATTAAACGCGGGAAACCTTCTACTGACGACACTGGTAGCAGGTTTCACTTCACCAACGGAACCATTCACCACAGAAGAGTTCAACACCTGCCTTTCGTCACTACCAACCTCGACTCGGGAAGGACGACCTGCTGGAGTCGTCCTTTTCGCCTCTAATAGATTTTCTCTGAACGAACCTACTACATTCTTTTTCGTCTCAAAACTTTCTCTCGTGAGACCTACAACATTTTTCGTATCAGCATTTTCTCCTACGGGACTTCCTACTAAATGTTTCGGCTCTATATTTTCTCTAAATGAACTTACTGGAGTCTGTTTCGTGTCTAGTAAGCTTTCTCTGAGATTTCTAGAATGTTTTCTGGGTGATATCGGAGCTTTTGTATTGGTTTTGTTGGTGGTAGTGGTGGGGGAGAGGAAGGTGTTGTTGTTGGTGCCGTTGAAAAGGCTCTCCCTCGATACCACCATGGCATCTTCACACCGCACGTGTTTGTATGGCGAGTCAGTGGCAGACACACTCTTCGACCTCATGGAACCACTACATGTATAGACCCTACCACCACCACTACTACTACTACTGCCTTCACCCTGTACCAACGACTCTACACTCGTTTTTCTGGCAATATCATCACTGTGTAATAATTTCTTTCCACCTATCGTCTTTCTAACATCGTATTCCTCACTGTGTAATAATTTCTTTCCACTTATCGTCCTTCTACTATCAGATTCCTCACTGTGTGCCAATTTCTTTCCACCTATCGTTTTTCTAACATCATAATCGTCACTGTTTACCAATTTCTTTCCACCTATCGTCTTTCTAACATCATATTCTTCACTCCTCGGACTCTCTTCCCTCTTGGTGGTGGTGAGTGAAGCCGCTCTTGGTCTGATGGTATAGGTTGTGTTGGTGGAAGAGGAGGAGGTGTTGTTGTTTGTGGTGTTGGTGTTGGTGGGTGACTGTGGTCCATCTTCGTAGAGCTGTTCAAACCTTCCCTTTATGGCTTGGACACTCACACGGGACTCCACCTCCATCTCGTCTCGTCTCGTCTCTCTCTCTCTGAAATAATAAAATAAATATGCTGATATTAGTACACTCGTGATACGTAATTCCTGATCAGAGACGAACGGCAGGCACCACACACACACACACACACACCCTGCATTCGAACTCAGCCTCTATAGGTGTATATACGGTACTGGGTGGGGAAATGAACAATACCAGGCGATTCGAAGCTTTCTGCTCCTCACACTCTGGTCAGAAATTATGTATCACGAGTGTAAAAGTAACTAATATGTATTAAATATATGGGGCTGCTCGGTCAGACAGCTTGCGGAACTTGAACAACAACGACTATATATTTTGTTCTTGAAGGGGTCGTGTAAATAAAACAAACAATATAATATGATTCTAGTGTTAGTTAAAGAATGAGCAAATACCTAATCTAAATGCGTTTCTGTGGTCAATTAAGGGGGTGTGGGAGTAGGGGACAGGCATGGGGGGGGGGGGGGGGGTTGAGGGGGGGAATATTCGAACTCAGCCTTTATAGGTGTACAGCCATGGCTGATAGTGCTTGACCAGGGTCCAAGGAGTGTTGGTGAGCAACTGAACAGTGTTCGAATAAGTGAATTTTCCAAACCATTCTCAACGTTGAGAGAGGTTTAGAAGACTCACTTTTTTGAACTCTGTTCAGTTACTCTCCAACACTCCTTGGATCTTGGTCAAGCACTATCACCCATGGCTGTAAAGTCATGGTCTAATGTACTGCAACATCTTCCAATGAGATGGCTTCGAAAAATGATCCGAAACTATAGCTGTTGGTGTGTGCAAGTTTGGTTCATAAATTTAACTAAAATAGCTCGCTTTTATTCACCAGGTTGCAGTACATTAGACCATCACTTTACTTGGTGGGGAAATGAACAATACCAGGTGATTCGAAGCTTTCTGTTCCTCACACTCTGGTCAGAAATTATGTACCACGAGTGTACTGCAATGAATGGTCTACCAAGTGACTCAGTGATTACCAAAACAACAAACCTAATAATATTATGTTACATTGTAGTTCCATAGCGTTACATATTAGGCTCGTTGTAAAGCCTTCAAGAGTACAGCTGTGTGTCTGTGAATTCTTGTATGTGTGTGTGTGTGTCTGTGTGTGGTTTTTACTCTGTGTGCGTGTCTGTGTGTGGTTTTTACTCTGTGTGCGTGTCTGTGTGTGTGTGTGTGTAGTTTTTTTCTCTGTGTGCGTGTCTGTGTGTGTGTAATTTCTCTCCATGTGTGTGTGTATATGTATATCTCCCTGTGTGTGTGTGTGTGTGTGTAAGAAAATCTCTCTCTCTCTCTCTCTCTCCCTGTGCGTGTGTGTAATTTCCCCATGTGCGTGTGTGTAATTTCTCCTCGTGTGTGTGTGTGTGTGTGTGTGTGTGTAGCATATAAGGACCGTACACTCTCCCCTCCGTCCAGACAGAAAGGGAAAGTTGTTAGAAAGTTTTGCCTAATAATGTCTCTCCTCCCAAACCTAACCCAACCCAACCCAACCCAACCCAACCCAACTTAACCTAACCTAACCTAACCATGTACATCCACAATCAAATATCCTTCCATCGTAGTAAATATCTTGGTAATAAAAAACAACACGTGTATGATTTTGCACCACCTCATAATAATAATAATAATAATAATAATAATAATTGAGGGGGTTGAGTTGACATAAGGTGTTGTTATTGTATGATTGTATGTTGGTATGATACTGATTTATTTACACGATGGAAGGAAAGTGCTGGTGGATATTTGATTGTTACTGTACACCGGCTTGGAGGCAAACGAGTCCTTCAAATATTGCCACGAACACACACACACACACACACACACACACACACACACACATATATAGGGAAGGAGCTTGCTTGTTTCGTGGCATAGTCAGGAGGAATCAGAAGCCTCCAAGTCTCATACAACATACAAGAGGGAAATACAGTGTTGGTAAATCTGGGGCAAACGATTCCTCCAAACTATTATTCCAAGCAACAGAACACCATTATTTTTTTTTTCATGAGGTCCTGTTTGTTTCCTGGCATACTTTGGAGGAATCGAGGTGCTGTTGTTTTCAATGGTTTACAAGTTTTAGTAAATATGTAACCGCAATACAACATGATTATTATTATTATTATTATTATTATTATTAAGTTTGTTGTTTAGTAATGTAAGACTACGTAACTGCAATACAACATTAACATTATTATTATTATTATTATTATTATTATTATTATTATTATCATTATCATTATTATCATTATTATTATTATTATTATTATTATTATTATTAGGTTTGTTGTTTAGTAAAGTAAGACTACGTAACCGCAATACAACATTACCATTATTATTATTATTATTATTATTATTATTATTATTATTATTATTATTAGGTTTGTTGTTTTGTAATGTAAGACTACGTAACTGCAATACAAAAACATTATTATTATTATTATTATTAGGTTTGTTGTTATGGTAATCACTGAGTCACTTGGTAGACCATTCATTGCAGTACTTCCACAATAATGAATGACCTTTCTCTCCATATAGCCTATGTAAGAGATCCCGTGGTCACACACACACACACATACACACAGGGAGAAAAAAAACACACACAGAGGGAGAGAGAAAACCACACACACACACACACCTATATGGAACCTTCAAATACTGCCA
>JAWZYT010004107.1:0-5000 GCA_034508575.1 Petrolisthes manimaculis
CCACCAACAACAACAACCACTACCACCACAACCACCACCACCACTACCACCACCACCACCAACAACAACAACCACTACCACCACTACCACCACCACTACCACCACCACCACCAACAACAACAACAATAACCACTACCACTACAACCACCACTCTCTTTTATTATTGTACAGCTGGCATCCGATATGGCGCGCTGCTGTGTGATTGGCTGAAAGGCCGCGAGAAGGAGGAGGCGGGGCTAAAGCTACTAGAATGGGTCACAGAACGGGAATATGCGGCCCGCGATGATTAGAAAAAATTGTAACTTTCCCCATATTAAATGAATTGCTATCTCGAGCCAGGACCAACCTTGTACAAGGCAGTGCGGGTACCCAGTGCATACTGGCCGATGGGAGCGGGGGGAGTGGCCCAGAGGAGGACACTCCTTGATTCGTAAGTAATAAGACCCACTTCTCTTACAGCTCCCAGCCCAGACACCCAACCAAACCAATTAAGGTCAGCAACAAGGCAACCTCTCTGGAAGGCAGAGCCGATTATCTGTATGGATTACCTACGTTTGGAGCTGTTCTTTGTCTGGCCACTCACCCACAACTCAACCAGCAAGGAAGACCTAGCTAGGTATCCCAACCTCCTGACATAACAGCCAGCAGGTGGGACCTCGCCAGCGACATGTGGGGTCAGAGGGGCACACAAGCTTCCCAACCACGACAAATTGCCAGACGTCTGGGGGCTATTTTGTGAGAAGTATGAAATTTCCTCTTGTGTTCTCAATGGGCTATATGGTTGTTGTGTATGGGTTAACTCGATAACATTTCAACCATATCTTTCTTAGATGGAGAATTAATCGAGTTTAAGATTAAATTACGTCAAGATTGCATGTAATGAAGCAATAAGAACCTAAATGGAATACATTTGTTTTGTATATAAATAATTACACTAGTAATTTCGTATTGGCTATACAAAATTGCACAGTTCATTGATAAATTAGATTCCATTGGACAGTTCTATACACTGTTGCTCTGCCTTAATTATTAAGGAGGTATTACCGTGTTGATAATTCTGGAGTAAATGATTCCTCCAAACTGTTCCAAGCAACAGAATAATATTATATTTGGTCTTTTGGTCCTGTTTCCTTTCATACTCCTAAGAGGTGAAGGCACTCCAATGTACCAAATGTGTATTACCCCCTTTAAAAATATATATTTACATGCAATTAAACTCATCTAATAACTGTATAAAGTTTTGAGAGTAAATATTGAGATCCTTGAAGTCTAATATGGGACATCATTCACTGCTTACGTTGTAAAACACACACACACACACGGGTTCGCCATTCATAAATAAAATTTGAGATCTAAAAGAAAATATACTGAGGACTTCAACTATGAATAGCTTCTTTATTTCCAATCGATGGAGCCGGTTTAGTCTATGTACCAAAGACAAACACGATTAATGGTGTATGGAATAATTAAGTTATAACTTCATAATAATTATTAGTCGATTCGTTTCCAGTTTTAATTTAACTATTCCAACCAACAACAACAAACCAAAACTATTATTATCATTATTATTGTAATTATTATCAATATGATTCTGTTTACTGATAATCTAGAAAAAAGTAAAAACCACAGGCCACCGGTATTATTATTATTATTATTATTATTATTATTATTATTATTAATCTGGTTGTGTTTATTGATAGTATTTATACTTTGGAGAAATAAAGGGGCTCTAATACACCAAAGGTATATTAATTTTATTGTCCCCTCAATTTACGAGTTCAAGTTTGCACATTCCTGGGAGCCCTTATTTTTTTACACAAACTCAATGCACACACACACGCTTATTATTCTATACATATCAATACTCTATTATTATTTTTACCCCAACAATTCCTCTTTTTCTACAGAATTTACACACACCCAAATTTTACCTCTGATCAACCAACCAGTGGGGGATATTGCCTATAGTGATGTGGGCAATACTTTAAGGATTTTGGCGCCCCTTCGGCCCCAGCTACTAGTTTTCAGTTCCTCATATGTCCCTCTTTTCTTTATATTTCCTTCCTGTTTGTTGTCACACCTCTCTAACACCTTTTTCTGGCGCTATATGACCGAACTGTTACGGCGCCTAATATAAATCAATCAATTTTGCTCACATTATTTGTAACTCAATATTTATACACACAGCCGATAACTTTAGTATTCTAGAAACACCCACCAACTCTAATTTACTACACACACAATACCATGTTATATATGATATCCTGCGCACTGTCGTGTACTTTGCTACTAAACTATGTGTGTGTGTGTGTGTGTGTGTGTAAGGGTTTGTTGGTATTTAATATGAACATACGAATTGTTTAAACTGTAGTATTGAAGACCTATTGGTTCAGTTTTTAGCAACTCCTGATTTAATCCCATCCATATGAGTCTATTAATATTTTCTTGGCTGCTTTTAAACCAATTCTGGGTTTTTACACTTACAACTTCTTGGGATGTTTCTACACTCGGAACTGTACGGTTAGCCACAGGAATTCATACATAGGCTATATGGAGAGGATGGCATTCATTATTCTAGAAGTACTGCAATGAACGGTCTACCAAGACAGTGACTACGTGATTGCAAAACAACAAAACAAATATTAATATTATTGTATTGCATTTACATAGTCTTTCCTTTTCTATATGTTGAAAACCCACGAAAACAACATATGTCTTGCAATAGTACATGTATTTCTGAGTAATGCATAACAAAGAAAACTCAGATCTCCAGTTTTCTTTCAGGTAAGGACTGACAGGATATAATATAATGTTGTAGATGGATAAATGTTAAAATATGTGTACATTTTTAAAGATATAGAAGTTTATCAATTATCTGCCTTTATTCCTTTGTAAATAAAAATTAACGAAGGTGTTAGGATGGTGAAGTGAACCTCCAGTACCCCAACTGGTACCACCCACCTCCCATGACGTCATGGTGGTGGGCGGAGCGTATATCGTTAATGTGATTCTCGTGTATATAAACTGGCTGGATCAGAACAGTAGCAACAGACTACCTGTGGATTCAGTCAAGATGAAGATCATTGTCCTCTTGAGTTGTGTTGGCGTGTTGGCCGTCATGGCCTCACCCTTCGACTCGGGGATTCACCTTGAACAACGTCAAGATGGAGAAAATGAGGAGATACACACCAGTGACCCCCAAGAGTTGTCAGATTTCTTGCAGGATGCCATAGCCCACAATGAGACTGTGGTGGTGGAACCCATTGGTGCAGATGGACGCTTTACATTGCGTCAACACACTCGGCAAAACTGCTGGGACGTTAAAGTGTGTTGGAGGTTTATCTGTGGTACCATCAAGAGGTGTAAGGTAAGTAAAGACTGGCTGGCATGTTAATGTGTGTTTCAAGAATATCTGTGGTTCCATCAAGAGATTTAAGGTAAGTAAAGACTGGCTGGCATGTTAATGTGTGCTACAAGAATATCTGTGCTTCCATCAAGAGGTGTAAGGTAAGTAAAGAATGGCTGGCATGTTGATGTGTGTTAGATTAATATATGTGGTTCCATCAAGAGATTTAAGGTAAGTATAGAATGGCTGGGATGTTTTGTGGGTTCATTTGAGGTACTGACTGGTGATGTAACTGATGATCCTATAGATAGTAACAGATTAAGGCTACGTTTCCATTACCAATTATCATTACTAGTAACTCGGAGAAACTGAATTTACACTCACAGTTGTTGGGGACTTGACTTGTGACCTTTCCTTCATTTCTGACTCGGGCAGAGAAAATCTCGTGGCTTTCAATGTATCTAATACAGATACTTTGTTTCTTCACCTTTCAACATTCAGAATGATTATCCCCTCTTCTTCAATGACACACAACTTAGTCTTTCCTCATATATCATTATTCTTGATGTTTCTTTTGGTGAGTTCACAATACTTCTTTTGCTAAAACTGCATCAAAGAAGTTGTAGGGGCTATGTACAGTACATTCCGTGAACACTTCACAGCCCCACACAGTGACAGTTGTGTTATTTATACAGGGGTGTCATTCGCCCCAGTAGCATATTGCCCAACTGTACTCCACTCCCGCACCAATGGTGAAAACGGCTGGTCCAGACAATTTGAAGGGGTAACTTGTTTAAACATCACAACCCGCTTACACACTGCTCCATATGGTAAATGAAGAGGCCACGAAATCTATCCGCAAACATTGCTGCCAATGTGGCCAATGGCAAATCACATGGAAATGGCCATTGAAATAATGTATCTACTTGTAATAGATGCAAGCTTAATAAGTGTGTGTTTTTCCTTTTAGGAAACCATTTACTAATTCTCAAACAATCTTATCTGTATGGCCATAAAAATATTTTACTTACCTATAATTAGTGCATGTATGCATCATGAGTAATGAATATATGTGTTTTTTAAGAAGCTATATGAGAGAGAGATTCACCCCATTCTAGGGAGAATTAAAACAGGTGCTGTAAAAAGCTTCAGGTTTGTTTCTTAAGGACTTATAAACGATTGTAAAGTTTCTCACCTCGCGTCATGAACCCCTGAACCCTTCCATTTCAATTTTCACCATTTTTCCCTTTACTATTCGCCAAAGCCAAAATATCAATACCAGAGCTGCCCCTGTCCATGGTGTGTTGCTTTGTGTGGTTGTATATAAATCGTACTCGGATGTACTGGGCATGTACAGAACACATGGCGTTCAAGTAGAAACAGGCCTACAAGTAGTATAAGTATCTTTCAAACTCCGAGTACAGTACATGGAATTGTGTATGTGAGTACGACTATAATAAGAGTACATTTACAGTCTCCAAAAACTATCGGGATATTTTATGAGATATTGGACCAGTGTGATTATTTACCCCTAAATTAACTACATGTTTAAGATGGAGTAACAGTGGCGATTAAAGTGGACTTTATTGCTTAAAGCTTAGAATCACAATGGTGCCATTATCTCCTAAAACGTGCAAGCATTGTAACACGCGGC
>JAWZYT010004107.1:10000-62500 GCA_034508575.1 Petrolisthes manimaculis
TTCCACCTATTTCTTCATTTACAGAGAGGTCTTGAATGATGTCATCCTCAGAGGTGAGGACCAAGTCGAGTATGTTATCACCTCTTGTTGGCTCCCTTACCCACTGAGTGAGGAATTCATCATTTACAAACTCCAAGAGTGGTGTGTTCTCAGCAGAGGGCTCTCTGGTTTCCCAGTCAACATGTGTGTTGAAGTCCCCCATAAGGATGCACACCCTGCCATCCACTAGTTCACCCAGCAACTGGTATAGGTCCCTGTCCATCTCACTGAGTTGTCCAGGGGGTCTATAAAGCAGCAGGGTTCTGTATTTTGCAGTGCCTATTTCTAGGTCAACTCCAAGGAGCTCGTGGTTCGATGTGATGTTGCAGGTCATCGATTTGATGGAGTTCTTTACATACAACAGCACACCACCACCCCCTCTGTCTTCTCTATCTTTGTGGAAGAGTTGGTAGCCTGGAATCATGAATTCCCCTTCAAGATCTCTGTCTGAGGTTCTCAACCATGACTCCGTTATGGCCACCATCTCGGGTTCCTCTGTCGCAACGAGGGCCCGCAGTTCCAAAAACTTGTTTCGGATGGACCTGGCGTTGAACAATAGAACCTTTAGGGAACCCCCAACTGCAGGGCTCCCTATTCTCCTCCGTTTCCCGGTTTGGTCACTGTCTTGGTAGTGCTGGGGATATCCTTCTTCAGGATCTCGGCGAATGTCTTCTCTGGGGTCACTCTAGCATAGCGACGAGGGCTCTCCTCCACGCTCGGTCGAGTGCTCCTGAGACATCGTCGGACGGTGTCTTCCATTAATTTGGAAAGGACTTCCTTCCCCTTTGGTGAGAGATGCGTGCCATCCCTCTGGTAGAGATCGTCTCTACCAAAGAATGAGGTGTAGGGGTCCACAAAGAACACCCCCTCAGCAGTACACAAATCAGCCAGGCGCTGATTTACTGCAATGTTCTTTGACAGAGCAGTCCCAGAAGGGCCTCTCCTTGGGAGCACGCCAACAACTACCCTTCTGCGGGTTTTTAACCCACAGTCATCTACTGCACCGAGCACATCCGAGAGGACTCCTTCAGTCATGCCTACTCTACCATTTCTCAGGTAGATGTCATTACCACTCACCATGAGTGCAATGACAGCAGATCTGGACGTTTGGATCCTCTCAGCTTCCTTTCGGAGGTCGGCATTGCCACAACCTGGTAGACAATTCACCTTCACAGAAGAGTGAAGGCGAGCTGCCATTAGGGGTTGCAGCCCTCGTGCCTGGGAATCACCTAAAATGTGTATATCCACAGGTTTCTCCTTGGTAGGAGCACGAGATGCCTTGTGAGGAACCCGAGAGTGTTTGGAATTCCTGCCGGGCTTGTCACTTCCTCCAGGTTGCTTCTTCTTCGTCGTCTTTTTCTTCTTCATTTTCTTTTCCTTCTCTGTTGCCTTGTCTTCACTTTCCTCTAATCCCTCCTCAATTGTCTTCTTAGGGTTTTCTCCCTTTTCTATATTCCCCTCCTCTTCTTCATCACACTTTTCTGCAGTTTCTTTTCCATTTTGCTTTTCTGCAGTCTCTTTTCTCTCTTCAATGTTGTTGTTCTTCTTCTTGTTCTTCTTCTTCTTCTTCTTCACCACCGTGGTGGAGCTCTCCGGTGAAGAAGCTCCTTGGACTGCCTCGTCTCTCACGTGACAGTCACACCTCTTAGACTCCATCAGGAGAACTTTCTCCTTTAGGGAGTTGTTCTCCTTCGTGAGCAGTGCCATGTGCTCCATCAACCTCTCCTCGAGTTTGCAAAAGTCGCAGACACTTGAGGGGTCTAGGTCACTCGCACTCCTCCCGCTGAAGTCCTCACACCAGCGGTACACCTTGCATGTAGAACATGTAAATTTTCTTGCTGATGGACCAGTCATCTCGCTCTAATTCAATATAAGACCAATAATATAAAAGAAAGGGTAATGTGATTTAGTCTCGCATAAGTCTCATCCGCCTACTTCCAGAAGGTTTTCGGTCGTTCAGCCAACAGAAACCCTTATGAGCCAAGCACACCAACCCTAAGGTCTCCCCTGGGCCGGACGGCCCCAATCGTGCCGCAGCTCCCAACTGAGCAGCACAAGAGTCCCAAATAAATGGGGATCTGATTTTTCGACAGGGGTGCTTGAAGTGTATCGTTTTCCTACTAATCCCTACTAATCCTCCATCCGCGGCCAAACTTAAAGCAAATAGTAAAGCTAAATGCCCACGATTTAATCCGAGATCTTTTACTGGCCTGGCAACCAGCAAGGCATGAAAGCTCTCTCACCAAAGAGCAGTCGAGCCTTTAGGCACCTAAGAATGGTCACAGGGAGCTGGTCAGGCTAATTAATCTAAGAGAATACCTATGGGGGTCCTGAGGCATCTCCATTACTCGTACCCCACACACCTGAGATCCCTTCAATCTCAGCCCTTTCGAAACCTGTGAGCATTAAAAGGCGTTGTTTCAGGAGGTTCCAAAGCCTCCCTTCTCACACGGCATAAGGTAGCTGGTGAGGTCCTTAACAATAAACTTATATCCAAAGTGATGAAGATTTTTTTTTTTTTTTTTTTTTTTTTTTTTTTTTTTTAGGACAGTTGAAGAGCAGTTGTGAAACTTAATAGTTACAGAACCGAAAAAGACTAGTAGGGGGATGCTAGGAGATACACCAAGAAGGGGGAAATGTGAAGAATTGACAACTCTTAGTCCGGATCCTAATAACGCTACCTTTCTGGCATGGGTAACCCTACTGGACTATATGTCCCCCAGCATAGCTAGCCAAATTCAAACAGATCACACAAGCTCACTCACCAACGGCAAGGTGGTTGTCGAGAGAGAGAGAGAAAGAGAGAGGGAGAGAGAGAGAGAGAGAGAGAGAGAGAGAGAGAGAGAGAGAGAGAGAGAGAGAGAGAGAGAGAGAGAGAGAGAGAGGAGAGAGAGAGAGAGAGAGAGAGAGAGAGAGAGAGAGAGAGAGAGAGAGATAAGATAGATAGATTACAGTATTATGTCATATACTGTAATATATTTTTGTTATAACACCGACTTCCTGTCTAGCCACACACACAAACAAAAACACACACAAACATACAGAAACAAGCACGCAAACACACACATACAGAAACAGAAACAAGCACATACAACACACAGAAACAAGCATACACACACATACAGAAACAGAAACAAGCACATACAACACACAGAAACAAGCATACACATACACACATACACACACATTCAGAAACAAGCACACACACAGATTGAAACAAACAGACAGGCAGGTAGGCCTACATGAAAACAAACGAACACACACACACACACACACACGATAACTGATTATAGACTGTCCTTCCCTTCTCAAGATGTGTGTGTGTGTGTGTGTGTGTGTGTGTGTAGACCCAACCATTATACACTTGATTGTCAATATCCACACAACACATAATCTTATCCACTTATACGTCCATCTATCCATTCACTCATTTCTACATCTATCCATCCACTCATTCCATTCATTATACACTTATTCTGTCTATCCATTCATTCACCAACCCATCCACCCTATCCATTCATCTATTTATTCACATACCCATCCATCCACCCATTTATACACCATTCACCAACCCATCCATCTATCCTACACACCCATTCATCCACTTTTTCACTCATCCATCTATTTACCCATCCATCATCCACCCACACCCCTTCCTCACAACCACCCACCCATCCCCATCCATCCATCCATTCCACCAGCCCATCCCACACCATCTTCACATCCACCCCTTTTCCTCACATCTACCAACCCATCCCCATCAATCCATACATCCACCAACCACTTCCCATCCATACATCCATCCACCAGCCCATCCCACCTCTTTTCCTCACATCCACCCACCCATCCCCCTCCATCCATCCATCCACCAGCCCATCCCACACCATCTGCACATCCACCAGCCCATCCCACACCATCTTCACAACCACCCACCCATTCCCATCCATTCATCCATCTTCACATCCACCAACCCATCCCCATCCATCCATCCATCCACCCCACACCATCTTCCCCATCTGTGCTCTCCCTTTCGTGTAATATTTTGGGTCCAGTCAATCTGTGTCCATCTGTTCCTTAGATAGAGGGACATTTTTATATTTTTATTTACTTCTTACCATTTCTGACACTGCACACTTTATTAGGCTTATTCATTTTTTTATAATTCTGTGCGAGTATTTCTGTCTTCCTGTGTGTGTGTGTGTGTGAGTTTGTGTCTGTGTACCTGTTTGTGTGTAGGCTATGTGTGTGTGTGTGTACCTTTGTGTGTGTGTGTACCTGTTTGTGTATGTGTGTGTGTGTGTGTGTACCTATTTGTGTGTGTGTGTTTACCTGTTTGTGTGTGTGTACCTATTTGAGTGTGTGTTTACCTGTTTGTGTGTGTGTACCTATTTATGTATATGTGGGATCTAACCTACTACACACACACACACACACACACACACACACACACACACACACACACACACCAAAACAAACATACCACCATGAAGAGTAGTATATCCGTTCAGCAGTCTCTCCTTCCTTTACTGTGAGTCAAGTAAGGATGCGGGTTTTATCAGACTACCAGCCCTATTTGTGTGTCTGTTTGTCTGTCTGTATATCTTATCTTCTTTATGTCTGCCTGTTTGTCTGTTTTTGTATGTCTGTATTTTTGTATATTTGTTTGTCTGTCTGTTATTGCCTCTCTATAATTATCTATGTGTTTGTTTCTTTGTATATGTCTGTTTTTGTTTGTCTTTATCTACAGTACCGTATGTGTTTGTTTAAAAATCGAAATCCTTACATAAATCCTGGTACCCCATATATATGAAAATTGAAGGCTTCTGATTCCTCCTGACCATGCCACGAAACAAGCTCCATCCATATAAGTGTGTGTTTCGTGGCAATATTTGAAGGACTCGTATACCTCCAATTTTCTGACTAGGTACATCAAAGTTCAGCCATACACTGCAACTTAATTTCTATGTACCTATTTAAATATATTTAAGAAAACAGACCCCCTCGATGGTACTAATAAGGAATCTGTTGTTTCGTGGCATAGTTTGGAGGAATCAAGAGACCTTCCAATTCACCAACAACAGAATCTTTCCTTAATTAAGAGGAGGGTATAGTTCTGACATTTTTGGAGATAATGATTCCTCCAAACTATTCCAGGCAACAGGATACCCATATTTTTATTCATCTGGGTTTGTTTCCTGGCATGCTTTGGAGGAATCAAGAGACCTTTCAATTCACCAACAACGTATTCTTTCCTTAAGCAAAGTCACTAGTTTTGATATTTGCATCAGACACCCACCTTGCAACAAAACATACTGCATTTGTGTGAGGTCCACCCGCATGCAGTTTTGGTGTGTGAGTTTTTTTTTTTTTTTCTATTTTTGGTCTACTGGTGGCTCGTCGTCCCGCCTCTGTGTGTGTGTGTGTTGTACTTTATATGTGTACGTGTGTGTGTGTGTGTGGTATTGTATATGTGTTGTACTTTATGTGTGTGTGTATCACACATACCCTGCATTCGAACTCAGCCTCTACATGTGTATCCTACTGGGTGGGGAAATGAGCAATACCAGGTGATTATTCGAATATTTCTGTCCCTCACACTCTGGTCAGAAATTATGTATCACGACTGTTTGTACATGCCTGAATTGGAGGTGAATTTATGGTGTCTGTTGTATCTTCCCTATAAGCTAAGCTGGTTGGTTTGTAACACTGAGAGCTTTGTATTGTGTTGCATTATCTGGTGTTTCTCTGACAGCCACGCCCCCCTGGTTTACGATTTAGTCTCTCTCTCTCTCTCTCTCTCTCTCTCTCTCTCTCTCTCTCTCTCTCTCTCTCTCTCTCTCTCTCTCTTCTATTCTCATATTATCTATTTTCTCTTCTTCCTCGTCTGCTGTCATTTCTCTCTCTCTCACTCTCTCTCTCTCTCTCTCTCTCTCTCTCTCTCTCTCTCTCTCTGCTCCAAGTACAGGCATATAATATTTCTATCAAAAAATAATGGAGTAAGTCGTAAGTATAGGTTGTAAACTCTCCACCCAACCAACCAACCAACCATTCGACTACCCAATCATCCACCTAGCCATCCATCCATTCAGTCATCCACCAATTTAGCAAGTCATCCATTCATCCACCTAGCCTTTCAACCAGTCATCTATTCATCCACCTAGCCATTCAACCACCCAAAATTTTCACCACCCATTCATCCACCCAATCATCCATCTATTCAATCATCCATCCATCCATTCATCCACCTAGCCTTTCAAACAGCCATCCATTCATCCATCCAACATGACCTCCTGCACCAAGACACACAGACACACATACAGACATACAGACATACATACATACACAGGGAGTACTGACCTCAACCACACTCACAAAAACAACACACACTTAAGGTGAATGTAAATTGAACTGTAAACTGTGTGTGTGTGTGTGTTTGTATGTATGTGTGAGTGTGTGTGTGTGTGTGTATGTGATTACTGTACTACACTCTATCTGCATGACTGTGTGTATGTGTGTGTGTGTGTGTGTGATTACTGTACTACACCCTCTCTATCTGCATGACTGTGTGTGTGTGTGTGTGTGTGTGTGATCCATGTATTACCCCTTTCCAAATTGCATGACTGTCTGTGTATGTGTGTGATTACTGTACTACACGTTCTCAAACTGCATGACGGTGTGTGTGTGTATGTGTGTGTGTGTGTGTGTGTGTGTGTGTGTGTGTGTGTGTGTGTGTGTGTGTGTGTGTGTGTGTGTGTGTGTGTGTGTGTGTGTGTGTACTATCTTCTCCCCTGCCCCATCCCTTGCCTTGCCTCCCCTATCCCCTTCCCCTCCCCCTTCAGCTCCCTTTCCCCTCTTTTTCCCTTGGTTTAATGCATATTGAAGGGGACGTGGGCAGGGAGGTGTGGGGTGGAGTGACAGGGAGGTGGGGGGAGGGGTGTGACAGGGAGGTGGGGGGAGTGGAGTGACAGGGAGGTGGGGGGAGTGAGGGTGGGGGGGGGAAAGAGATGGAGGGAGAAAAGAAGAAACTGGCTGAAACTAGAAAGAAACAGAAGAGTAATGAAAGGGAAATAGGGAAAGAAAGGAAATGGAAGTAGGGAAAGAAAGGGAAGAGAAGTAGGGAAGGAAAGGGAAGGACATTGGGGGAAAGGATGTAGGGAAATGAAGGGAAGGGGAGTAGGGCAGGGAGGGAAGGAGGTAAGGAAGTAAAGGGAAGGGCAGAAGGGAAGGTAAGTGGGTCAAAGAGGTAAAGGGAAGAGGTCAGGAAGATCGTGAAAAGAGGTCAGAAATATTGAAGGAAGAACAACAGAGAGAGAGAGAGAGAGAGAGAGAGAGAGAGAGAGAGAGAGAGAGAGAGAGAGAGAGAGAGAGAGAGAGAGAGAGAGAGAGAGAGGGTAAAGGTGTGTGTGTGTGTGTGTGCTTCTTTCAACTTTCTCTTTCTGTCTTCCTCACTTACACTTTTCACTCCGTTCATTCCCATTATATTTCACCCACCCACCTTGTTCCTTTATTCTCAAATCCTCTCTCACTCACTCTCTCTCTCTCTCTCTCTCTCATGAAGACACACATTCTCTTTCTCTCACATGAAGACAAACATTCTCTCTCACACAGAAACACACACGGAAACACACATTCTCTTTCTCTCTCTATCACACACACACACATTCTCTCCCCCTCTCTCTCTCTCTCTCACACACACACACACAAAAAAAAAGCGTCTTCACCCCAACATCCCTTCTCTCTCAAGTTAGACACGAAAGTAAATTAAAATCAAGAACATCCAGAAACCGCAAACCCACCTGTGTGTATAAGGTTTTAAGTCTAGGGTCAAATTCAATCACATATCACTTACATACATTCTTAAGGGGGTGTGGGAGTAGGGGACAGGCTTGGGGGGGACTGGGGGGTGCGGGAAGTAGGGGGTCAGGTTTGGGGTGGGTAGAAAGCCTGTCCCCCTATTCCCGCACCCCCCTAACCCCTCCAAAAAGCCCCAAGCCTGTCCCCCTACTCCTTTGTGCACCCCTCAAAAAACCCCCAAGCCTGTCCCCCTATTCCCACACCCCCTTAATGACAAATATCCAAGTACAGTCACGAGCACTAATACGTATACCAGTGTGTTTCGAATACCTAGAAACAATAATAATAAATAAATGCACAATAAAATCTCCATTGGAATTACTTCGTTGGTGAAATTGAACTGTTCGAAACATCAACCAAACCTTTATACTGAAACCTCGCAATCCAAACTATGTATCCAGGTCTTGTTGAAGTTTCGAATCATTTGACACACTAGTGAACCAATTACAACGCTTATACTGTGTGATATTTGCTTTGAGATCGCTTAATTAATGCTCGATCTGGCTATTCGAAGCAATTAGTCTGGATACATATTTTGGATTCCGAGTGTACGAATAAATAAATAAAATTCCCTAATCCATATTCAGATTTTCGTTAAAAAAAAAAATTCTAATTATTTGTTGTGAGTCAATAAGTGAAGTTGTGTGTATAATTTACATAAAATTATATAGGCCTACCGTACGTAGTTAGGGTGTAATAGTGCTAACAAACAAACAAACAAACAAACAAACAAACTGAACCGAATACATAAGTTACTTCCAGGGTGTGGGTAATAATAATAATGAGGAAAATGATGATGATGATGATGGAGGAAATGAGAGAAGATTAACAAGGGAGATAAGAGGGACAAGGGGAGAGAGAGAGAGAGAGAGAGAGAGAGAGAGAGAGAGAGAGAGAGAGAGAGAGAGAGGTGATAGGGCTGAACCATGGAGCTAGAATAGGAGGAGACGACCCGCGGTCAGAAAAGTGAGGTCAGGTCAGCCACATTGGGATTGGCAAGAAGCTCGCCAGCCGCTCCTTAATTATTAATCTGGCCATGACTTATGTCACCCAAAAGGTGATTAATTCATACACTCTGCAGACAATGATATATATTGTCACTAAACAGTTTGGGTGAACACTATCACTATCTTCAGTGGTCAGGACAGAGTGAAGAAATAACATATTATACAGTAAAGCAGTTATCAAAGTATGTCATGTGTATGTCTATGCGTGTGTGTGTGTGTGCGTGTGCTTGTGTATGTGTGTGTACAATCTGGGTGTGGTAAAATATGTTTAGGTGTGAGGGAGGGTCACCAAACCAATTAATAAACGGCTGTGTTTGTGTTACTTGGGGAGGGACTCATTTATCAATTAGGAAGTTCATTAAGGGATTACGTTTGCGAGACCCATCACTATAAGGTTGAAAATGTCATGGTTTTGAATATACAACAATAATTCAGTTATTTTTCTTTTTCCGACTTCATGACATTTACAGTATAAGAGTTGGCTTCCTTCTCAGTGTAACTGTAATTGGCATTACATGTATCATTAAATATTGCATTATTCATTTTGCCTCCCTAGTTAGGATGATCGGTTACTTAGCCATGCCTATTATTCCAAGGAAATGCATACCATTGGATTCTGTTCCAATTATATATTATTCCAATTATATAGAAATATTAAAAATAATATTTCTATTTAGGTAATCAATGACTCTGTTCTGAAAAGTAGGATATTATCTGATTCTGTTAATATAGAGTCAGAGGAATACATGTATATTCCAAGTTTGTCTCACCTCTCAAAGTGTACAAATAAGATAGTTTTATATATAGCAGGATTTGTTGTATATAAGTTAATGAAGTCCTTGTATTGTGAACCATACATTGTTGCCCTAAACTCAGACAAGACTGATAAACATATTCTTTCCTTGGTAAAACTTAAAGACAGAGTAAACTTGGTGTATCCATCTGATGATGTAATTGATATATGTATTACATCAGAAAAACTGTCTAGGGAAAGAGGGTCCAGCACCACTTTGGAGAGGGTAGATTGTAGCAAAATAATAATATCAGTGTTAATATATTATGCCCACAAATACATATTTTCTACTTTAGCTGGCCACATGTACGACTGATAATCACTTGAATTAGTTAATTAAGGCAGTTGCTGAATCATATTTGCAGGTGAAATATGTATATAAGGCCAAACAAATTACTAAGAAGTTGGCATCCAAAGTGAAAGTAAAGAGTTGACAAATATATACAAAACTTATACATTTCAGTGGCCAATTTGGTATAGAGTGATAGGTCAGTAATTTATAAATTTCTATTTATATTATTGAAAGATGTGTGAATTGTATGTTATTAATTAAAGAATACGAAATACATGTCATACCGTAATTAAAAATGAATAAACATGGTGAGGAATATGGGTAAACTGTATGGGTACTATGAGTGGTCAGCCTTTCTTGCCAATACTAGGCGTTGGCTTCTGAGGACCTGACTGGCTTCACTCCACTGAGACCCAAATGAACGCGCGGGCCGCCTCCTCCTATTCTAGCTCCATGGGCTGAACCATGGAGAGGGGAGTGAGAGAGGAAGGGGTGGGAGGGAGAAGGCTAATTTGGAAAGAGAGAGAGAGGGCGGGGGGGGTTCCAACTCATGACAGTATGAGGACAAGGTCAGACATACACACATACATAAGGTCAGTCTGTCCTTCCTTCCTCTTATACTCATTAATGTGGCCTACTCACTCAATTTGATCACACACACACACACACACACAAACACACACACACACAGACCCAATTGTCCTTCCCTTTTATTCAATCTTACTCACTTCCCTCCAGACTACACACACACACACACACACACATACACACACAGACCCAATTGTCCTTCCCTTTTATTCAATCTTACTCACTTCCCTCCAGACTACACACACACACACACACAAATATATATATAAAATAAACTTGACCTTCCCTTTTATTCAATTTGCTCACTTCTCTCCAGACTACACACACACACACACACACACACACACACACACACACACATATTGTAGTTGTGAATAATGAGAGGTTGGTGATGATAGTGGTTGTGGTGAGTGGTTAGGAGTGATGAGTGGTGAGTGGTGGTGATAATTAGTCGAGTGATGGTGATAGCACCTTGATAATGATATGAGGTCATGGTGGTGATAGAAGTGACAAGAGATAATGGTGATGGTGATGATGGTGATGGTGGTGGTGATGGTGGTGAAAGAAATCCTATTGCAGTAGGCTAATGATGTTAAGGCTGTAGTGATGATGGTGGTGGTGGTAGTAGTGGTGATGGTGGTGGTAGTGGTGATGGTGGTAGTAGTGATGATGGTGGTGGTATACTTTAGTTGACAATAGTATGTGGGATCAGTCAGTCAGTTTAGTTTGTCAGTCAGTCAATTTTGTCAGTCAGTCAGTCAGTCCAGTTAGGATAGTTTGTCAGTCAGTCAGTCAGTCCAGTTAGGATAGTTTGTCAGTCAGTCAGTCAGTCAGTCAGTCAGGGCCAAATACAAAGATTCATTTCGACTCATTATAATTATACTGTAGCCTAATATTTATCACTTTTAATTAACACTTTTAGGGCATTTTAGAACAATTTATTTCATCACCCATGCACAGAGAAGAACAAATAAATAATACGTTTTTTTTTTATCATACCACACCAAAATTGTCGAGTGATAAGTTAATTAAGGGACACTGTGGTGATGTAGACAGAAATTTTAGGAGATAAACGAGTCCTTCAAATATTGCCTCGAAACACACACACATAAACAAACACCTTTTTTTTTTATTATGGAAGGAGCTTGTTTGTGTGTGTGTTTGTTTGTTTGTTTCGTGGCATGGTGAGGTGAAATCAGAAGCCTCCAATTTTTTTTTCATTCATGCACGATCACAGGGTAGCCTAGTCAGTTAGTTAGTTAGTTAGTTAGTTAAAGGGAGTGGTGTGTGAGATAGAGTGTGTGTGTGTGTGTGTGTGTGTGAAAGTCGATTAGATGAGCAAAACAATCGAGGAAAATGGTTGTGAGAGAGAGAGAGAGAGAGAGAGAGAGAGAGAGAGAGAGAGAGAGAGAGAGAGAGAGAGAGAGAGAGAGAGAGTGGGTGTGTGTCTTTCATTCTCAACTTTAACCATGCCTGAGAGAGAGAGAGAGAGAGAGAGAGAGAGAGAGAGAGAGAGAGAGAGAGAGAGAGAGAGTGTGTGTGTGTGTGTGTGCGTTCGTGTGTGATTCATTCTCAACTTTAACCATGCCTGAGAGAGAGAGAGAGAGAGAGAGAGTGGTCTTTCATTCTCAACTTTAACCGTGCCTGTGTGTGTGTGTGTGTGTGTGTGTGTGTGTGTGTACTAAGAGACAACGGTAACCCTTTCATTCTCAATCTTTAACGGTGTGTGTGTGTGTGTGTGGTCGGTGTGAGTAGATTCATATACAGTGGCTTGTACTGCAGAGATTTTATGTAATAGTAATAGTAGTAGAAGTAGTTGTAGTAGTAGTAGTAGTAGTAGTTGAGGTTATATTGAAAGTGGTGGTAGTAGTAGTAATAGTGGTGATGGTAGAAAAAGTGGTGGTGGTGGCAGTAATAGTAGTGGAGGTTAGCAATGATAAACTAGTGGACTGGGGGGAGGGGTGTAGTAATAGTAGTAGTAGTAGTGGTAGGGGTGTAGTAATAGTAGTAGTAGTAGTGGTGGTTAGCAATGATAGGGGTTGGAGTGAGGGGTGGGGATAGTAGCCTAAAAATAGAGGTAGTGGTTAGCAATAAGGTGGTGGTCTGGAGGGTGGGGGTAGTAGTAAAAGTAGTAGTGGTAGTGGTGGTTAGCAATGATAAGGTGCTGAATTGGGGGAGAGGGTAGTAGTAGTAATAATAATGATAGTTAGCAATGATAGGGGGTAGTAGCCTAATAGTAGTAGTTAGCAATGATAAGGGGTGGTAGTGGACTGGGGGGAGGGGTAGTAGTAGTAGTAGTGGTGGTGGTTAGCAATGATAAGAGATGAAGTCAGGGAGGGAGGGGAAGTAGTAATAGTAGCGATAGTTAGCGATTATAGAAGGGTTGGTGGTGGTTAGCAATGATAAGGGGTGGTGGTGGACTGGTGTATGTGTGTGTGTGTGTGTGTGGCCAGAGTGGAGAGCCGAGATTGTCTGACTACAGGGTTGGAGAGGGGAGGGGAGGCCAATTTTGTCGAAACACGCCGAAACCACCAAGTCTCCATCGATCTGGTCCCGTTTTTCCCGCGCTTTTATATTATACAGTTGGCGCCAAAAATCCTGGTTGGCGCCAAATCGTGAGCCATCAGAGTATTGGAGATGAGATTTTGTTGATGGTGGTGGTGAAATGAAGAACTAGAGAATTTTATTATTTATATTAGGCGAGGGTACGGATGAAAGAGAAAGGAAGGAAGGAAGGAAGGTGGAAAGAAGAATGATGGAAAAATAAGAAGCAAGAATAAAGAAAGAATGAAAAGGGAAGGTTTAAAAAACAAGAATGAGGGAAGAATAAAAAGGGAAAGATTAAGAAACAAGAATGAGGGAAGAATGAAAAGGGAAGGATTAAAAATGAAGAATGGGAACTGAGAAGGAATTAACTGGAAAGTATAAAGTGAGAAAGAATAGGGGAGTGAGGAAGAGTAAGGATTGAGGAGGAAGGAAGAATGGCGAACGATGGGAGGAGATAAGAAAGAGTAAAGGAGCTTGGAAAAGTATATGGAGATTGAAGAGAAACGAGAAAATTGAAGGGGTACCGTAATAAGGAAGAGTAAGAATGGAGGAGAAAAGTGGAGTAATTGAACAGGAGGGGGAGAAAGGAAGGAAGGAGGAAGAACGTAGGAAAGAGAAGGGGGAAGGAGAAAGGAGGAAGAAGAACGTAGGAAATAGAATGGGGAAGGAGAAAGGAAGGAAGGAGGAAGAACGTAGGAAAGAGAAGGTGAAAGGGGGAAGGAGAACGTCGGAAAGATAAAGGAGAAATGAGGAATAAGAATGAAGGAAAGAGGAGACGGGGGAAGGAGAATTGAGGAAGATGAAAGGAAGGAAAGGAGAAGAGGGAAGGAGGAAGGAGGAAAAAGAATGAAGGAAAGAGGAGACGGGGGAAGGAGAAATGAGTAAAAATAAAGGAAGGAAGGAAAGAGGAGACAGGGAAGGAGAAATGAGGAATAAGAAGGAAGGAAGGAAATCGAAGACGAGGGAAGGAAATAGTAGAAGAAAGGAGGAATAAGGAATAAAAAAGGAGAAATTATGAAGAACGTAGGAAAGAGAAAGGAAGAAGAAACAGGAGACGAGGGAAGGAAAAAGGTGAAGGAGGAAGAAGGGAGAGGAGGAATAATAAATAAAATTGGAGATACGAGGTTGGGCGTAGCTTGGACCCTCATTCTTAAGACATGTCGAGTGAGGTATATGAGGGGAGAGGAATGTCGTGTGTAGGATAATTGAAACCTTGTATTCTATTTCGGTACCATGAATGTACAAGGGAATTTAACCTATGTGTGTGTGTGTGGAGAGAGAGAGAGAGAGAGAGAGAGAGAGAGAGAGAGAGAGAGAGAGAGAGAGAACAATGTGTGCAAATTGCAGAAGCCAGTTTCAGGAGAGAGAGAGAGAGAGAGAGAGAGAGAGAGAGAGAATTGCAGAAGCCAGTTTGAGAGTAATACAGTGTGAGTGTGTGTGTGTGTGTGTGTGTGTCAAGAGTACAGCTGCAGCAACACACATCCTCCCCAAAAGGTTTGCCCGCATCGATTAGGCTTCCCTCAGCTATGAAAAATATATAACAAACACACACATACCGTACTACAACGAAGGAGGTACTGTAACACACACACACACACACACACATATACAACGAAAGAGGTACTGTATCACACATACACACAAACAATACAAGAAAGGATACACACACACACACAACGAAGGAAGGAGATACAGTAACACACACACACACACAACGAAGGAGGTACTGTAACACACACACACACACACTTTGCTGAGAGTTACTGTGGTAGCCTAAGTAAGAGTACAAGTAGGGCGGGGTCTAGTCTAGTCTAGTCTAGTCTAGCCTACTTATACTCTGTACTAGGGTGTTGCCTCTCTCTAATCTAACCCCACACTTTATGTACATGGGGGTGGGAGAAAGTAGTAGTAGTAGTAGTAGTAGTAGTAGTAGTAGTAGTGGTAGTAGTAGTGGTAGTAGTAGCAGTAGTAGTGGTAGTAGTAGTAGTAGTAGTAGCAGTAGTAGTGGTAGTAGTAGTACCAGTAGTAGTAGTAGTAGTAGTAGTAGCCTAGTAGTAGTGGTTGTGCTGGTGGTGGGGAATGTGAGTAAGCAGATATCTCCACCTACTTTCTGCTTTCACACCTAGCCTAGCCTAACCCACCTACGTATATACATATAAATATAAACATAAATATAAATGTAAACAAATACAGTACAGTTCCGGGCATATGAAAGGGAGATATTAAACAGTACAGGGTTGAAGATTATTACTATTGTTATTATTATCATAAGAGAGTAAATTGTCCGTCATGTGAGGTGATTTATTTAAGCTTAATACTATATCTGTCATCACTATTTAATTAACACACGAAGCAGAATATTAAATTTTAAGGTGATTATCCCATGAGAGAGAGTGTGTGTGTGTGTACGTTTCTGTGTGTATAATATTATAAGAGAGAGAGAGATGTTCTGTGTGTGTGTGTGTACGTGTTTCTGTGTGTATATAAATGAGAGAGAGAGAGTGAGAGAGAGAGAGAGAGAGAGAGAGAGATGGGAAGGATAGGCTAATAGCTTTTAAACCTTCGTGGTAGCAAAACGCAAGGGGAACATTGAACCATAAGCACTCAAGTCGGAAGGTCCAAAATGGTATGACCCTAACATACTCCCTGGGGTCCAGAATCCCTTAATAATAATAGTAATAATAATAATAATAATATAAAAAGAGTAATAAAAAGAGAAACAGTCTGAGCGTGAATGCAGATGATAAAAACACCATGAAAGTTTAGGAAGAGCTTCTACTAATGAAACTTGGCTACCGTACTAGACTAATGTAATAAAATAAACAGTACATCATTATTATAAATACTAGGCTATATTAGGCTACACTGCTTCGTCCAGATATTTGGTGATTGGTAAAAGTAGTAGGTAGCATGGTGTTGTTGTTGTTGTTATCATTATTATTATTATTATTATTATTATTATTATTAAACCAAAATATTATGATGGGGTTTGGTAATATTTGTATATGTACTCTCTCGTTGCAAAAGTTATGATCATTACATTTTTTTTTCTCTTGCATTTTTAACCAAGATTTTATGAAAGGGATTCGCTAACATATAATACAGTCTTCTTAGGAAAGTTATTATTGTTATGTTTATATATTTTGTTCTCTTTCATAATTAAACCAAGAAGTGGATACCTTAATAACTAATATTCTCTTGCTAGTAAAGATATTATTATATATATATTATTCTTTTGCATTATTGAGCAAAGATATTATGGAACGGGAATTCGGTAATACTGTATGCAAAATATCTTGTTGATAAAGTTACTATTAGGCTCGTATTATGCGGTATATATTGTCTCTAGTATTATTGACCCAGGAAGGAGATTAGGTAATATATATGTACACTTTCTTGTTGGTAAAAAGCATGGAGGGTTATTAATTAAGGGAATAATTCACTTTTGTTACATTGGAGCGCCTTAATTCCTCCAAAGTATGTCAGGTCAGGAAACAGGACCACATGAACACAAGTATTGGAATTCTGTTGTTGCTTGGAATAGTCTAGGTTAGTTTTTAGACTTTAGAGGAATCAGTTACTCCAGATTTACTAACAATGTACAGTCGGGCTCAGGAATTCGTATACACCACTGTGACATCAAGGGTTCGTAATAACTAAAAAAAACTGAGTAGGCTACATTAAAATCCTAACATCAAAATTTCCAAGGTTTGAATCAGTCCGCAGAATTATCCTACCAGTACGTACAGAATAAAAACACCTTTTAATTAACCAATGTTCTGTGTACAAATTTCTAAGACCGACTGTACTCTACTTTCCCCTTAAAAATTCCCCCAAAAGCTGCTACATAAGGACTGCACCATTCGTAGCCTATCCTATACTGCGGTAGCCTAGTATGTTTCCAGCCTTGCATAGCCTAATTACTGGTAAGGAGGAGGGGTGGGTGGAAAGTTGATTTATTTATTTATTTATTTATTTATTGATATTAGGCAACGTAACAGATAGGCTATAGGCTAGTATACTGTCTTTTGGTACTTTGGAGCTCCTGATTAATAAAAATAATATTGGCCTTTTGCTGGAGTGCCTTGATTCCTCCAAAGTATGCCAGGAAACAGGACCGGTCAGATTGATAAAAATGTTGGCCTATTGTTGCTTGGAATAGTTTGGAGGAATAACTTGTTTCAAATTTATCAGCATTGTACTGTACTTATCCACTTAATCGACTATACGATATTACACAGAGCCCTTAAGGGGAAGTTTAGTTTTGTGTTGGTAAATCTGGAGCAACTGAATCCTCCAAACTATTCCAAGCAACAGAACACCATTATTTTTGCTCTCCTGGTCCTGCTTCCTTGCATACTTTGGAGGAATCAAGGCACTCCAATGTACTAAAAAAGAATGACGACCTTAAGAAGAGTTAGTTCCCTTCTATTATTTATTTAAAGAGGGAAAGTTCTTATTCCACACTGATGGTAATTAAGGAGATGTGTGTGTGTGTGTGTGTGTGTGTGTGTGTGTGTGTGTGTGTGTCAACAGTAATGCATGCGAGTGAAATTAGGCGAGTTTCTGTATACATTATGTGTGTGTGTGCGTGTGTGTGTAAATAGTGATGCATGCGAGTGAAATTAAGCGAATCTATGTATAAATTGTGTGTGTGTGTGAACAGTGATGCATGCGTGTCTAAATTGAGTGAGTTTCCGGGCAAATGCTGCGTGTGTGTGTGTGTGTGTGTGTGTGTGTGTGTGTGTGTGTGTGTGTGTGTGTGTGTGTGTGTGTGTGAAGTGATGCATAAGTAAATAAATTGACAAAGTTTCGGTATAAATTGGGTGTGTGTGTATATATATATATATGTATAAAAATTGAGTGAGTTTCCGTGCGTGTGTGTGTGTATAAATCGAGTGAGTTTCTGTGTGTGTGTGTATAAATCGAGTGAGTTTTTATGTATGTGTGTGCATGTGTGTATATAAATTGTGTGTGTGTGTGTGTGTGTGTTGCCCACCCCAGTAGACACTCCCTAAATATGTGTTAAGGAGTTTGTTATCTTAGTGACGCTCCCTACGACCTCGCTTTCATTAGTCTCTCTCTCTCTCTCTCTCTCTCACTCTCTCTCCTTCCTTTAGAGTTTAGACTTTCATTCTTTCACCTTGTCTGTTTTGCCGTCTCTCGTTTTTATCTGTTCTATTTCTTCTCTTTTGTATATTTCATTTTTCACTATCTTTATCTATCGTCTTCCTTTCTCTCCCAAGTAGCTTTAGAGAGAGAGAGAGAGAGAGAGAGAGAGAGAGAGAGAGAGAGAGAGAGAGAGAGAGAGAGTGTGTATGAAAGAGAGAGAGTGTATGAAAGAGTATGTGTGTGTCCCTGCAGCCTCCCCAATCCATCCAAATAATTACCAACTAACAACAACAACAACAACAACAACACACACACAGGTCAAATCAGTCACTCATTCATCCACCCATTCATTCAGCCAGCCCATGCACCCATTCATGCATTCATTCACCAAACCCATCGTAATTATCAACCAACACACACACACACATCAACACACATACACATACCCTCAACACACACACATACCCACATCATCACACACACACATCCATCCACACACTCCCATACACATCAACACACACACATAACATCAACACACACACACATCCATCCACACACTCCCATACAACTCATTCTTCCACCCTATATACAAACCAACTGCATCTGTCATATCTTGCTTCATGCTTTGCCACACCAATTATCTCTTCCATTCAGACGACGATCCACTCATCATCCACTTGACCCTTTCCACCCTGCCACATCCACCGTTTACTTGAGTGCAGAACAAATGACTCCCACTCTATTTTACTCCACTGGGCTTCCTTTACTCCACCTTTACTCCACTTTCTTCTCCATTTTCTGATCATCTGTTTATATTATTATTATATATGTGGAAATGACTCCACTCTATTCTATTCCACTCCATTCTACTCCAATCCATTATTATTATTATTATTATTATTATTGCAGGGTTTTATTATTATTGCTATCCTTGTTTTTATTCCCGGTGCATATATGAGTGTAAATGCTAGAACACTTTTTCATTGAACCATAACAGAGTGAGAAATAGTGTGTGTGGTAGAAACAGAGTGAGATATAGTGTGTATGGTTGGAACAGAGTTGAGAAATAGCTTAGGTGTTGCATACATAGGGAGGGTAGAAAACTGGGGATGAAGCTTTTATCTTTGCTATCCTTTTCTTTTTGTCTTACTAGTAAAAAACAGACCCCCCTTTTTTTTTATATATATAACCATAGAAACAGAGTGAGAAATATATGTGTTGCATAGAGAATTAAGGTAGAAAACTGGGGATACAACTTTCATCTCTGCTATCCTATATTTCTTCCACTGCAGTATACCCTAATGTAAACAGCTATAAATTACGTCTTTGTGTAAAAACCAAACCATTTTAACTGAACCATATATATGTGTGTGTGTGTGTGTGTGTGTGTGTGTGTGTGTGTGTGTGTGTGTGTGTGTGTGTGTGTGTGTGTGTGTACAGCTTTCATCTTTTCTATCCTATATTTCTTCCCCTGCAAGAGCTATAAATTATGTCTGTATGTTAAAACTAGACCACCTTAACTGAACCATATAGTGTGTGTGTGTGTGTGTTTGTGGGCATACAGCTTTCATCTTTTCTACCCTATATTTCTTTCACTGCAATAATGTAAACATCAATAAATTACTCCTCTGTGTTAAAACCTTTACTGAGCCATATAGTGTGTGTGTGTAAATCAGTGTGTCTGGACGCGTCCCTGTTTACTAATTTGTCTCATAGTCTGTCACTCCTGCGTCTGTTTCTCTGTTTCTCTCTCTCTTTCTCTCTCCTGCACGTATGTCTATCTCTCCTGTACGTCTCTCTCTCTCTCTCTCTCTCTCTCTCTCTCTCTCTCTCTCTCTCTCTCTCTCTATATATATATATATATATATATATATATATATATATATATATATATATATATATATATATAACTCTAATATACATACATCTATCTCTCCTTCGCTCGTCTCTCTCTCTCTCTCGGTCTGTCTCGTTCTTTCTCTAAAAATGAGGTTAAATTAAATCCCGTGGGGTCATTCACTCATTCACCATCACGTGACTCGTGTATGACTCGTTGCATGACACTCTCAGGAAAAATGATGTAATGAGACTTGGTAAAGGAGGAAGGATTGAGGGGGAGGGGGGGGAGGGGAGGGAAGGGAGGACTTAATGGGAGGGGGTAGGGGGAGGACTTAATGGGAGGGGGGTAGGGGAGGAGGAGGGTTTTAGGGAGAGGGGGAGAGCTTGATGGGGGGAAGGGGAAGGGGAATGGGAAGGGAAGGAGGGAGTGATGATTATAATAAGGGTGTAGTCTAAAAGGAAGGGGAGGGAGAAGGGAGGGGTTACGAAAAGCGTGCATATGAAGGGATGGTAGGGTAAGGTGGGGAGGGAAGGGAAGGAGGGAGGGATTGGTGAGGTAGAGGATAAGGGAAGGGGAGAGGGAGTGATGATGAAGGATAAAGGTGTAATGGGAGGGGCGAGGATAAGGTAGGGAAAGTGTAGAGGGAAGGGAAGAGGAGGTGAGGTGAGGTAAGAGGAAGCATGAAGGAAGGAAGGAGAGATATGAATGTGAGGGGAGGAGTCAGGAGGCAAGAGATAAGAAAGAGAGAGAGATAAGAAAGAGAGAGAGAGAGAGAGAGAGAGAGAGAGAGAGAGAGAGAGAGAGAGAGAGAGAGAGAGAGAGAGAGAGAGAGAGAGAGAGACTGCATGAAAACACGAGAAGGAAAAAATGAACAGACGCATGATTCGAGTGGAAAAAAAATGCAGACACACACATTAAAACTGGCGACCTCTGGCAACCCCCTGGTGGTAAACAAGACTGAAGGTGGAACTAAGTGAGAAGTAATGAATGAATGAATGAATGAATGAATGAAAGGAGTGACTCTTATATAATACTCATGAGTCTGTCTGTACCGTTTATTATGATATATTTATGAATGGACCGATAGTTTTTCTGTATCGTAGTGGCCGTGAGTCATTGAACATACCGTACCATTGTTGTTGTTTTTTTATGCAGTTGTTACCTTCTTATTCAGATTTTTTATTTATAGTGGTAAACAAGTACGGTATGTATGTGATAGTCAATGTATATACCGTAGTCTTTTTTATGCATTTGTTATTATACTCTATTTTTTATTCATATTGGTGAACAAATTTGTGGTGAATGAAAGTACGGTACCGTTTGTGATAGTCAATGTAAATGTCGTAGTTTAATCTATGCACATGTTACGATATTCTATGTTTGTTTTATTTATTGTGGTGGACAGATACAGCCGCAATCAAATATCCACTAACATTTGCCTTCCATCGTGCAAAGACATCAGTGGCACATCTAAATATATTAAAACAAAAGCAACACCTTTTTATGTCAACACGTACTAGCAAACAACCCCCTCAATAATAATGATGAAGGGCTGCAAATTCATACATACACGTGTTATTCTTCATTACCAAGATAGGTTAAATATTATGACTGAAGGAAAATTTAGGTGTATATTTGATTGGGGCTTTACAATACACACGACAAGTTTCCCTGGAGTAGGCTAGGCTATAATTATGAGCGTGTAAGTGATACCAAGGCAAATAGCTTATAGTACACTCGTGATACGGAATTTCTGACCAAAGACGAACTGCAGGCAACACTTATACTCAGTATACTCAGCATTCGAACTTAGTCCCTATAGGTGTACTGGGTGGTGCAATGAGTTATTATTATAGCAGGCGATTCGAAGCTTTCTGCTCCTCACACTCTGGTCAGAAATTATGTATCACGAGTGTACATGCTACCTTGACTGACAGTCTACAGTGTCTGGTCAGTGTCTAGGACTCAAGGGGAACATGTGGCACCAGTGGGTTTGTTTACATGGAAGTTTACGAGGTGAGGCACTAGTGGGCATACACTAGGCTACAGGCCGGGGAGTCAATAGCCTACTTGTGTCCGTTACCATCGTAAAACGTACACTCGTGATACATAATTCTGACCAGAGTGTGAGGAGCAGAAAGCTTCGAATCCGCCTGGTATTGTTCATTTCCCTCCACCCAATACACATATTATACAGTAGAAGCTGAGTTCGAATGCAAGGTATGTGTGTATGTGTGTGTGTGTGTGTGTTGCCTGGTATTGCTCATTTCCCCACCCAGTACACATATTATAGAAGCTGAGTTCTTTTAATGCAGGGTAGGCCTATGTGTGTGTGCGTGGTGCCTGCTGTTCGTCTCTGGTCAGGGATTAAGTATCACGAGTGTACAGTACAGAACCGATATATACCTCCGACTTTTCAGTGAAGTGAGCGGAAAATGTGTGAAGATAAGTGTGATAGTCCCTTCGCCTAGCTGGGTGACTCACTGTAAGCACTATAGTCTCAGTAGTAGTAGTAGTAGAATCCTTTGCTGTAAATAAGTAAGTGAGGTGTGGAAGGTTGGTGGGAGAGGACGTGTGTTGCTTGGCTCTGGATGTCAGCTTGTGTATATGTTATTTTCTCAACACATTCCACTAATATTGAACACCACAACACAGGTAAGTCATACATATTGGTTAGCACCATATTGTGTAGGCTATTACTGTACTGAAAATTATGAAAACTTATTCTAAGGGTAAAACCGAAATGTGAATTATGAAAACGAAGATAACAGTATATAATTATCATAACACGAATTACAGCAAAAAAAAAAAAAAAGTTTGTCATTATGTTTATCGCTGAGGAAATCCTCTCCCAGTTGTGTGTTGCGTTGATAACACACATAGGTACACACCAACTCACACATGCTGTACACTTGCGGTCAGAAGTTGTGTCCCTTTCATGCTGTATCCTTTTTGCAACAGTTGTGACTATGTAAGAAAAACTGCTGTTGAAAATGTACAGTACAAAGATCCATCCAACTTTGTTCCTCTTCATATAATTTATTTGGGTACTAAAGTTGCTGCAAAAGTTGAAAATAACACCCATGGATTATCAAAGCCTGAACTAGAAGCTTTTCAGAAACGTTGTTTAGGTTTCTTGATTGAGTGTACTGTACATCAGATATGTATGAGATTTCCATTTAAAAGTACCATATTTAAAAACATCAGCTTCATTCATCCCAGAGTAGTCATGAAAAGGAATGTACTTTTCATTGCATCACAAGCTATAGTTTAGTTACTGAGATAATAGTTAAGAAAATGCCTCTATAATACTACTAATAATAATACACTAAACAAACACACACAAACAGGTAGTCCTTTGTTTTCTATCCTACATTTTCAGGTCAAAATTGCTTCGACCACATACGAGTGTCGCACGAGCCTCGAAAACAAGCTGGAAAACGGAGGAATCCTTTTAGTTTGACCAAAGGAAAGGGGGGGGGGGAATAGCTATAGTATGGTGTGATAGCCTATATTCGTTTCAGTACCAGCCCACTCAACACGACACCCTATCCTATTCTAAAGGGACCCCTCAACCTACAATAGCCTATATGGGATAAAGAGGAAGTGGTGAGGCGGAAATGAGAGAGAGAGAGAGAGAGAGAGAGAGAGAGAGAGAGAGAGGATGTGAAGGGGAGCAAGGAAGGGTTGGAGCGAGTGTGTGTGAAGGGGAGCAAAGGAAAGGAAAGGTAGTAGTGGAGGCGGAAACGAGAGAGAGAGAGAGAGAGAGAGAGAGAGAGAGAGAGAGAGAGAGAGAGAGAGGATGTGAGGGGGAGCAAGGAAGGGCTGGTTAGGCTATATGTGAGAGAAGGGTTGAAAGAGTTATGGAGGCAGAGAAAGGGTGAAAGGTTTATGAAAAGGCTGGTTGATGGAAAGAAGGAAATGAAAGAACTGAAAAATATCACAACGAAAAATGTTATGTATAGTATAATGGAGAAAAATTGAGGAGTTAACAAGGAGTAGGCTACTATGGAATGAACGCTATGAAAAATATGCTGAATAATAATATACAGTACCGGTATTTCTATGGGTTTACGACGAAAGAGGGTGAGGAAGTAATGAAGAAAGAGGAATTTAAAGTGCTACTGAATGAAGGATATAATATAAGCTGTTACTAAGGGTTGCATATCAGAGTTGAAAAAAGATACTGGTTTGATGATATATTTTGAAGTGTTAAAGAGGTAGGTTTATTATAGAGTATATTTTAAGAAGTTTGAAATGATTGCCGTACAGAAAAAGACTGAAATCAATATAAATAAAGACAACAAAGGCTACACATAATTTTTTATATTATCAAACGGCCCTGCAAAAGCTGTGTAGGTGTAGCTTAGAGAGAGAGAGAGAGAGAGAGAGAGAGAGAGAGAGAGAGAGAGAGAGAGAAAGAGAGAGGGAAGGTTGGGTAGGTTTGACTAGGATGGCTCTGGCCCGAGTTTTAGAGCACCAGACTGTTGTGTTGTGAACCATACATAGCCTAGGCCTGCCTGCTGCCCACTAGCCTATCTGATACACACCCACACGTAGTTACTCAACCATAAACACTCCATTTCACTACACCGTCACTACTATAACCAGCTACTACTCATTCCCCTTTACTTTCACTCCCCCTCATAATTGTAATATACTACTCGTTCCCCTTTACTTCCCCTCCCCCTCACTATTAAGGGAGAAATTATGTGTTGGTAAATCTGGAGCGACTGAATCCTCCAAACTATTCTAAGCAAACAGAACACCATTATTTTTACTCTTCTGGTTTTGTTTCCTGGCATATTTTGGCATATTCCACTCCCCTCACTACTAACCTGCAACTACTCCCTCTTACCTTCCACTCCCCCTCACTATTAATCCACTCCCACTCACTACTTACCGGTACTGTACGATACTGTTCCCCAAATATAAAAATATGCCACTCCCTCTTACTTCCACTCCCCATCATATAATAACTTTCTACTACTCCCCCTTTACTTCCACCCCCCCCCCCCATCCCACTACTATATAAGATACTCCCACTACAAGATACTGCTTCCCATATATATATATATAACCTGTTGTAGCTTATCAAGTGAGGTGAGTTGACGGTAACTTAATCTCCCTTCCCTCACATAAAGCACTACGGTAGCTATGTATGTCAGTCTCATCCCACGTAGCCTACTATAAATAAACATGACATTATAGGAAATAGAATATTGAATACGTTCCATCCCTTTCAAGCACGATTAACGATACACCATTTTGTTATAGTTTGTTTATTGTTATTGTTTGAAGATTTAGGGCCGTAGGCAAGAACATTCGTGGTGTTAACGATGGCGTGGTACCGGTACGATGACTCTCTAGGGCCTATAGATCATAGTACTGGTTCCACGTTATCGTCAAATCAACTGATGTTCTTGCCTACCACTCTTACTCCAAACCTCTCTGATCCAACGGGTTAGAGTTAGTGGTGAGGAGAAAAGAGCTGTTAACGAGGTGGTTTAAAGATGCGTTAACAACATACCACAATAACACTGACACCGTTACGTGACAAGGTATAGGTTTGCACAAGAGGATGGTGATGAGTAGGCTACATGTGGCCTAATGCTGTTTTATGGGATAGTATAGCCTAACCACAGTAGCCTAATATTCGATTATTTAAATGTTATGGATTAGAATACGCTAACAACAGTATTGTTCGATCTTTTAAAGTAAGGTTCCATTATAAACATTTGTCTAACAAGATTCAGCTGCCAGCCGGACATCTAGAAAGAGGGATATACTGACTGAATAAGTACAAATTTTGTGTTTGATATAGCCTATCGATCGTGGGAGTAGCCAACAAATAAAAACAAAACACATTTCCTCTCCACTGCCACAATGTTAATATCAGGGGCTTTTACTGTAGTACATACATATGTAATGTATATGTTTTTCTTATTGAGGAGAGCGGCTTTTTTAAACACCAATAGACCTTCCTTCCACCTCACACCTCGAATGGTAAACAGGTGTAAAATCCACTATACACAGTGTAACACAAGAATCAGGTTAACTGAGGCTGCGACCTGGCAAGACCCCAGAAATATGGGTTCAATAATACCAGAAATCAATTCGTACCTCATGACTTGTGTGTTTGGGGTCACGGTCGTTTCGTTGAAAAAAAAAAGTTTAAGCACTAAATTTGGGTACGTTAGGGAAGGGAAACAAGTATGCAGGGAAACGGTGAGCATATTCATGTTCCCAGCCAGTGCATGTAGTAAAAATGTGAGCATAAACGGTGAGCATACATGGTGTTCCCAGTGCAGCAGGTAGGCTATGTATGTAAGCAACCAGTTTGGCGCAGTGCCGTAAGGAAGCGACTATGTTTATGACCGTTTCCGGCTTGTGACATCACTCGCCTCCAGCTAACATTTGGCCTATAACTTGGTGTTTCTACTCGTGTAAATGCAACCTGCTCCAAATATCATATCGATGGCAGCTGTTACTGTCTCCTCAAGATAATGTACACCAATATTGTGGATAGTTTACGAACCATCTGGACAGCCGACGAATTTGCATTGCAAATGGCGAGGCAATGCCCAGCAAACACAACACCCTGGCAACTACTTAAAGGTTTTATCACAGTACTGTGGTTTTAAGCTGACACTATGATCATGTTGTCAAACGTAAAGTAACCATTATACTGTTAGTTGTGGTAGATGCTGGGGATGGTAACGAGAGGATATTGTATGAAAATTGTTGCAGTATAAATAGCAGTTCTGAGAACTGTGAACATTTTTTCTTCTTTTTTAGGGCAATAAAACTGTCAAGGACTTAAAGAAATAGGCATGAGGCACAGACAAACGGGAACATAAAATGAGAATGGCGTGGGAGTAGTGGCTGTGGGACCCAGAGGAATTAAACATAACACACAGCTCCCACATAAGTAACATCGTCAAGGATTAAAAACAAAATAGCAGGCGACCTAACAGGAAACAATTATCAGTCGTACTCAGGAGTGGCAAAGTCGCAAAGACGCGAATAACGAGCCAGCAGACACAAAAACGTTCAAACCTGAGAGAGAGAGAGAATCGTTTTTTGAGTAGACTGCCGGAAGGAAGATCCCCTGGCAAGTCACCACCCAACAGACGTCTAGACAACCACCACTATAATCAGAACAACAGCAGCTTGGTTATTATAGCACTTACCGTGTCATCGTTGATCAATTCCCTCTTTTCCCTGGTGGAAGGGGGTTTCCTTTCGGCCAGGTGACACGACACTTCCGGCAGCTGCACCCCCAACACCACCAGCGTCAGTAGCACAGAGACGAGACGACGTGTGGTGGTGGGAAATAGGCGTGGTAGCTGAGGGCACGACGACACTACCACCTCCACCACCACCATCCCCCCAGAGCAGCACGTGGTAGATACGCCCTTAGTGTTGTGGCCCTGGGGTTTGTTTTGATTGTGAGGTGGGGAGCATGCTGGCACTCCCTCCCTCGCCTTCACTACTATTACGCGGTTTCCTGGTGCCATGACACATTGCCCCTTGGTGCCAAACGTCGGGTTTCTGGATAGGCGGTGGACTATGGATGTGAAGTACGTCATAGTGATAATCTATAACTATTATGTCAGCGATCACTGGAATAAATGCCACCAGAAGTACAGTAGGACGGGTGGTGATGGTGGTTGAGTAACATTAGCAGATCAGTCCCTTACACTCTTCTATGAGAGGTATTCTTCCCACTCTGGCCTCTTGCAGCAGTTTCACCATTTCTTTCTGACACCAAGTAAACAAGTACGTAAACCATGCATCTCTACACGGACAGCATCTTTCAGTATCATCGCATCCTGGTAATCTCTTCTGCACTTACTCATCCATCTGCAGGAACTATTGCCAAAGCTCAATGTAATTGTTGTTGACTCGCGTGGGGAGTGTTTAGGCGAATGAAGGAGATCACAAACACGTCAAGGAGATAAAATAAAAGGTAAAACCGGAAAGAAAAGGAGGTGCATGACCGAAGAGTGGACCAAGCACGACCACGAGTGCTAATGACGGACAACAACGCCAGCAACCCTCCCCCTTCAACGTCTGGTGGGAAACTAGCGGAGTAGCGGAGTCTAGCATCTGCTGGTGAGAGTGAGTGTGTAGTGGGTAGAGCGGCTCCAGCCATCCCAGCCCAGGCCAGCCAGACCCTCCTGTACCCAACACTCCACACAGTTGCCAGGTATGTACAGGAAGGTGATTTTCCCGCATATTCCAAGCCGAGAAATAGCCCAACCATTCATAATGAAATTAGCCATATTTTATCTCGTATTTTTCCACCGTATGAATTCCTTCCCATTTTAAAACTTCCTGCGTCCATCCTTGACTATTGTCCTGTATGTTATAGGATATTAACTTATTTAATATAAAGGTGAACCCTTATTAGTAGACTGCTTGAAATTTGCCAATACTGTATAGTGTCATTACCACTCACTGAAAATACCTTCACTTACAAGTAACCATAATTTATCACGAGGAAAAACAGCAACTTCTGCCGAGCACCAACAAACTACACATTGCAAAGTCGATGATAAATTAAACAATTACATAAGAAGTTCAAGGTCACTTAATTAAGGACATTTGATTTACACTATTTTGTAAGTCTGGTGTAATGCAGGAAATACAAACTGTAATACTAAAACCCATTTATAAAGTTACAGCTGCTACTTCTGTTGTGACGACGAGTGACAAGCTGACCCTCATTTTCCACCTAGAATTTCATCAATGGAGAAGTGACGTGAAATCTTGCAACACAGATTTTTTTTAAGGGATAAACTTTTTTTTTAATTAGTCAACAGCAGTATTATACGTTCTAATTAAAGGACAATCAGAATTATTTCATATAAAAACCAGAATTATACAAGTTTATGTCTGGGTTCATGGATCAGGAATGTTATAGCTTTATATCTGGGTTAATGGAGTACACTCTGGAGTAGGTATAACTATACGCCTTCATTTAAGCCTGTGACATCATCAGTGAGGTGTAAATTGTTTTATGTGGATACTGGTGTAAGTCAGAAATAATTCCAAGTTACACCAGCGCAAGTATTATGTGGATCCCGCCCAGAAAGTACCGGACCGGCAACCCTGACTCACACACCCCTTCTCTTGTTGCTAGACACCAGCAGAAGAAGCTCCTCTTGTTATATCCACGTGGGGATGAATCAAAGCCTTGCCTGGAGACACCTATAAGCCAAGATCGATCCTGCTATTAGGCTAAGCATATTATGAGTACGAACAGATCGAATCCCCAAGTGTTCTTAACAAACACGAACAGCACTTTCTTGCATTTTCAATTATGGAATACTTAATTTTTTATATTTGTTATATTGTTTGTCATATATTCAGATAAGTTCTCATCAGCCCAATAAAGTATTTATTTTCTTAGGGTCATTCTTTAGGTAATTAACTTCTAATGTATTATATATTAATACTTAGCGAACATAGCATAACTTTACTACTCGAGCAAATACTTCCCTTGACCTTGACAATAATACTATGTAGCCTATGACTTGTAGCTTTAGTTGCTAGGCTCGACTCATCATAATAGGCTACGGATAATGCTGCAAGTATGAGGAATGATCCAAATTGACCAGCAACAGTCACAAACTTCAATAAGGCTCCGTTTCAAGAACATATATAACAGATAAACGTTATATTTATTTCTCTGACACCTATAATTGGAGGCTAAGGCAACGTTTGCCAGATGCCTCATTAGTTTGTGTTCAGTTCACTGTGTGTATATATATTTATACTGTATGATTATAACTCCGTACTCTTTAAAGGGGAAGGTACTACACACACACACACACACACACACATTATAAGTATAACAACTAAAGTTACTAAACACATTTCAGTTTCCACACACATACACACACACACACACACACACACCTTCGCATTACAGTCTCCATTTGTCCTTCACACACATATACACACACACACACACCAACCAACCTTGCCTGTTCCTCTTCATTCAATGCAATACACACAACACTCACACACATACACACACACCGCCTTGAGAATTTGCAGAAGAGGATGTGTAGGATCATCTTTGGTTCTTCCTACACATCCTACAACAACATATACTCGGCCTTTACTTCGTCCCTCCCTTACAACGACACAGTGTTAATGGCAAAAAGATATTAGGGTTGTTTTATTTAATTAAGGGATCCTGAATGTGATGTACGTACGTAGTCAGAAAATTGGGGGTGAATGAGTCCTTTTAAATATTACCACAAAACACACACACACCTATATGGAAGGAGCTTGTTTGTTTCGTGGTATGGTCAGGAGGAATCAGAAGCCTCAAGTTTTCATACACGATCACAGGGTCCATAACTATAATATACTCCTTCTTCCAAGACAAGGCTTTTCTTTTCTCAATAATATTCGCATTACAAAATACTACAAATTGAGCGACGAAGATCTCTAATAATAATACCCATCCATAGATAGATACATATCAGTTCTCCATTGGTTATTCCCGTTTTACACATACATACACACACACACACACATACATCCTACGCATTACAGATAAAATAAACCATAACAAGCACATCTTACTCCCAATTCGTCACACACACACACACACACACACACACACATCCCTTAGCATGACAGTGTACAGTAATACACACACACACACACACACACATCCCTTAGCATGACAGGGACAGTATAACACACACACACACACACATACACATTCCTTAGCAGACAGGTACAGTATAAAAACAAAACACACACACCCCGTAGCATGACAGTGTACAGTAAAACACACACATACACACATTCCTTAGCATGACAGGCATAGTACAACACACACACACACACTCTCTCTCTCACATACACACATACCTTAGCTATACAATCACACCATATAAGTACACCCAAAGTGGATTAATCAAGTTTATTTTCATTTGCCCCTCAGAACACGGTGCATGGTAACATTTCTTCAACCCTATATAACTGGAGTGAGTGAGTGAGTGAGTAACTACAGTAGGATAGGCTGTAACTGGAGTGAGTGAGTGAGTGAGTAACTACAGTAGGTTAGACTGTACTGAGTCTGACTGAGTGAGTGAGCAACTACAGTAGGTTAGACTGTACTGAGTCTGACTGAGTGAGTGAGTAACTACAGTAGGTTAGACTGTACTGAGTCTGACTGGGTGAGTGAGTAACTACAGTAGGTTAGACTGTACTGAGTCTGACTGAGTGAGTGAGTAACTACAGTAGGTTAGACTGTACTGAGTCTGACTGAGTGAGTGAGTAACTACAGTAGGTTAGACTGTACTGAGTCTGACTGGGTGAGTGAGTAACTACAGTAGGTTAGACTGTACTGAGTCTGACTGAGTGAGTGAGTAACTACAGTAGGTTAGACTGTACTGAGTCTGACTGAGTGAGTGAGTAACTACAGTAGGTTAGACTGTACTGAGTCTGACTGAGTGAGTGAGTAACTACAGTAGGTTAGACTGTACTGAGTCTGACTGGGTGAGTGAGTGACTACAGTAGGTTAGACTGTACTGAGTCTGACTGGGTGAGTGAGTAACTACAGTAGGTTAGACTGTACTGAGTCTGACTGGGTGAGTGAGTAACTACAGTAGGTTAGACTGTACTGAGTCTGACTGGGTGAGTGAGTAACTACAGTAGGTTAGACTGTACTGAGTCTGACTGGGTGAGTGAGTAACTACAGTAGGTTAGACTGTACTGAGTCTGACTGAGTGAGTGAGTAACTACAGTAGGTTAGGCTGTACTGAGTCTGACTGAGTGAGTGAGTAACTACAGTAGGTTAGGCTGTACTGAGTCTGACTGGGTGAGTGAGTAACTACAGTAGGTTAGACTGTACTGAGTCTGACTGGGTGAGTGAGTAACTACAGTAGGTTAGACTGTACTGAGTCTGACTGAGTGAGTGAGTAACTACAGTAGGTTAGACTGTACTGAGTCTGACTGAGTGAGTGAGTAACTACAGTAGGTTAGACTGTACTGAGTCTGACTGAGTGAGTGAGTAACTACAGTAGGTTAGACTGTACTGAGTCTGACTGGGTGAGTGAGTGACTACAGTAGGTTAGACTGTACTGAGTCTGACTGGGTGAGTGAGTAACTACAGTAGGTTAGACTGTACTGAGTCTGACTGGGTGAGTGAGTAACTACAGTAGGTTAGACTGTACTGAGTCTGACTGGGTGAGTGAGTAACTACAGTAGGTTAGACTGTACTGAGTCTGACTGGGTGAGTGAGTAACTACAGTAGGTTAGACTGTACTGAGTCTGACTGAGTGAGTGAGTAACTACAGTAGGTTAGGCTGTACTGAGTCTGACTGAGTGAGTGAGTAACTACAGTAGGTTAGGCTGTACTGAGTCTGACTGGGTGAGTGAGTAACTACAGTAGGTTAGACTGTACTGAGTCTGACTGGGTGAGTGAGTGACTACAGTAGGTTAGACTGTACTGAGTCTGACTGAGTGAGTGAGTAACTACAGTAGGTTAGGCTGTACTGAGTCTGACTGAGTGAGTGAGTAACTACAGTAGGTTAGACTGTACTGAGTCTGACTGGGTGAGTGAGTAACTACAGTAGGTTAGACTGTACTGAGTCTGACTGGGTGAGTGAGTAACTACAGTAGGTTAGGCTGTACTGAGTCTGACTGGGTGAGTGAGTAACTACAGTAGGTTAGGCTGTACTGAGTCTGACTGGGTGAGTGAGTAACTACAGTAGGTTAGACTGTACTGAGTCTGACTGGGTGAGTGAGTAACTACAGTAGGTTAGGCTGTACTGAGTCTGACTGGGTGAGTGAGTAACTACAGTAGGTTAGACTGTACTGAGTCTGACTGGGTGAGTGAGTAACTACAGTAGGTTAGACTGTACTGAGTCTGACTGAGTGAGTGAGTAACTACAGTAGGTTAGACTGTACTGAGTCTGACTGGGTGAGTGAGTAACTACAGTAGGTTAGACTGTACTGAGTCTGACTGGGTGAGTGAGTGACTACAGTAGGTTAGACTGTACTGAGTCTGACTGAGTGAGTGAGTAACTACAGTAGGTTAGACTGTACTGAGTCTGACTGGGTGAGTGAGTAACTACAGTAGGTTAGACTGTACTGAGTCTGACTGGGTGAGTGAGTAACTACAGTAGGTTAGACTGTACTGAGTCTGACTGGGTGAGTGAGTAACTACAGTAGGTTAGACTGTACTGAGTCTGACTGGGTGAGTGAGTAACTACAGTAGGTTAGACTGTACTGAGTCTGACTGGGTGAGTGAGTAACTACAGTAGGTTAGGCTGTACTGAGTCTGACTGGGTGAGTGAGTAACTACAGTAGGTTAGGCTGTACTGAGTCTGACTGGGTGAGTGAGTAACTACAGTAGGTTAGGCTGTACTGAGTCTGACTGGGTGAGTGAGTAACTACAGTAGGTTAGGCTGTACTGAGGAGTCTGGCTGGGTGAGTGAGTAACTACAGTAGGTTAGACTGTACTGAGTCTGACTGGGTGAGTGAGTAACTACAGTAGGTTAGGCTGTACTGAGTCTGACTGGGTGAGTGAGTAACTACAGTAGGTTAGGCTGTACTGAGTCTGACTGGGTGAGTGAGTAACTACAGTAGGTTAGGCTGTACTGAGGAGTCTGGCTGGGTGAGTGAGTAACTACAGTAGGTTAGGCTGTACTGAGTCTGGCTGGGTGAGTGAGTAACTACAGTAGGTTAGGCTGTACTGAGGAGTCTGGCTGGGTGTCACGCCTAACCTTCAAATGACTCGACTGTGTATTGTGTGGGTTTTATATTATATGCAAATTGGTGAGGGATTGCAGAATAGTGGAGTGACGTCTGGAGGGGAGGGGGGGGGGGGGGTTGGAGGTATTGGTAGTGGTGTAATGATGGTTGTGGTGGTGGTGGTGTGGAGTTAGTGATAGTGGTACGTGGTAATGGTTGTTGAGGTAGTGGTAATGGTTGTGGTGGTGGTGGTGGGGATTGGGGGTGGAGGTATTGGTAGTGGTGTAATGATGGTTGTGGTGGTAGTAGTAGTGGTAGTGGTAGTGGAAGTACTGGTAGTGGTGTATATGTAGTGATTGTAGTAGTAGTGGTGGTAGAGGTAGTGATGTGGTGTTAATGGTAGTGGAAGTAGTAGTAGTAGTAGTAGTAGTAGTAGTGGTGGTGGTAGTGATAGTGAAGATATAATCACTGTTCCAAAATGTTTCACGTATACATTATCCAACCTATACTTTGCTGATACAAGTTTACATGTCTATTCATCTCTCAAATCAATTTATACATACATATCTATTTATCTCTCACTTCAATTTATACACACATATATATTCATCTCTCACTTCAATTTATACATACATATTATCTATTCCTCACTCACCTTAATTTGTCTACTACAGTGCATACATACCTGTATATTTTCTTCTATATTTATATTTCTTTTTCTATGTATGTATGTCTCAACCTCCATCCTTCAACCTCAGTCAATCAGTCAGTCTCCTTGTAAATTAATGATGGTGAAAAAAAAAGATGTAATAATAGTAATAGTAGTAGTAGTAGCAATAATAGTAGTAATAGTAGTATGTAATAGTAATAGTAGTAATAGTAATAGTAATAGTAGTAGTAGTACGTAATAGTAATAGTAGTAATAGTAGTACGTAATAGTAATAGTAGTAATAGTAGTACGTAATAGTAATAGTAGTAATAGTAGTACGTAATAGTAATAGTAGTAATAGTAGTACGTAATAGTAATAGTAGTAATAGTAGTAATAGTAGTATGTAATAGTAATAGTAGTAATAGTAGTACGTAATAGTAATAGTAGTAATAGTAGTACGTAATAGTAATAGTAGTAATATAACTAGTAGTCAGTTATTTAGAGCTGTTACAATTATCTATACTCCTTCAAAAAGCAGCATGCACGAATTAATTTGATTAATATGGCTTGATTTGGGGACCTCTCTCATGCACTCTTTTTTTTTGGGGGGGAAGGGGGATATATCTCATGCACTTTTATATAGTTTGAACCTTTCCCATCTGTCTGTCTGTCTGGTGTTAAGTGAAGGTGTCTGTCTGTCTGTCTGTGTGTCTAATGTTTGGTGAAGGTATCTGTCTGTCTGTGTGTTGATTAGTTAAAGCATTTGTCTGTCTGTGTGTTGATTAGTGAAGGCATCTGTCTGTCTCTTGTTTCGTGACATACTGTACATAGTCCTAAAGATTCAATAACCCACCTCCAATTTACAGCCACGAGTTTAATCTCCCTCTTTAAAGTAATTCAGAACGAAGGACTGATTGCATACATATCTATATAACCCAACACTATAAATACACACACGTATAAGATGACCTCCATAACGTTAACACCCATACAGCAGGACCCAGTAACAAAAACGAACGAGTCCATAACAAGTAACGTACAAGTAACAAAATGACGAGACCAGAATAACCCGTGCATGGCAATAAATCACTCACTATATCATATTCATATTATCATCTCTGCTTCTCTCGTGTGATCGGCAAGGAAGTCTATTATGCTATTGAGCCCATTGACTGTTCTTGTCCCCTCAGAGTCTCCCAACCCGGATTTATGGGGAGAGTATACTTTTGTTCCATTGGAGTGCCTTGATTCCTCCAAAGTATGCCAGGAAACAGAACCAGTTGAACAAAAATAATGGTGCCCTAGCTGTTGGAGTTAAGAGTTTGGAGGAATCATTATCTCCAAAAATGTCCAAACTCTACCCTCCCCTTAAGATTGAAATGGAGAGAGAGAGTCAAGCATATTATATATAATGTTTGAGATTTGAGTTTTGAGCCAAGCATAATATAATGTTTGAGATTTGAGATTTGAGATTTGAGCCAAGCATAATAAAATTATAATGTTTGAGATTTGAGATTTGAGCCAAGCATAATAAAATTATAATGTTTGAGATTTGAGATTTGAGCCAAGCATAATAAAATTATAATGTTTGAGATTTGAGATTTGAGCCAAGCATAATAAAATTATAATGTTTGAGATTTGAGATTTGAGCCAAGCATAATAAAATTATAATGTTTGAGATTTGAGATTTGAGCCAAGCATAATAAAATTATAATGTTTGAGATTTGAGATTTGAGACAAGCATAATAAAATTATAATGTTTGAGATTTGAGATTTGAGACAAGCATAATTATAATGTTTGAGATTTGAGATTGAAAAAAAACAACCTACATAATGCCTGGTACGTACACACACACACACACATGCACAAACATGATAGACAAAAAAGAATGACCATATATCACAAAACACACACACACACACACACACACATGGTAGACGATAAAAATGGACCATATATGCCTCTCTCTCTCTCTCTCTCTCTCTCTCTCTCTCTCTCTCACATTAATTTCCCTGGCGAGGTAGAAACAAGATAGGATCGGGGGGGACAGGGAGACAATAGCAATACCCGTGAGGTGGTCAGGAGAAGCAGTCGGGGGGGGGGGGGAGGAGTCAGGGTGGGGGGGAGGTAGAGAAGGAGGCGGGGGAGGAGGTTACGGTCAGACTACATTATCAGTACAATCGAAATACCTGCTGGTTTATTTCTTTTGCTTGTTTGTTTGCTTTCCCCCCGCCAGACACACAACAATCTGATTTGAAATGTGTCATGCATCACCACGCCAAACCATATGTACACTTCTCTCTCTCTCTCTCTTCTCTCTTCCTCTTCCTCTTCCTCTCCCTCTCTCTCTCTTCTCTCTCCCTCCCTCTCTCTCTCTCTATCTCTCTCTCTCTCTCTGTGTTATGTATATGTGTGTGTGATACTGTAGACTTGGCACAATGCACAGCTCACCCAAATTATATTATACACTTTTTTGGCAAAGGTAGGCTTATATCTATCTTTTAACATTTCCTCTAAGAATAATAAGAACAAGTGATGAGGTAATCCGAATAAAGAATAATATTGTCAGCAGAGTAATTGCATGTGTTCCAGAATAGAAAATAATAATAATAATAATAATTAGGGGAGAGAGGAGGGGTAAAATTATACAGTACCGTGAGAATAATATATTATCCAAATTCTCCAAAACCTGCCGAGTTATATTTTTTCAGTTTGCCCTATAATAACAATATTCGGCTCGGAGTAAGCAATATGTTAACACTTTATTTATATTCAAACTAAGAGTTGATTTGAAACAGAAATTATTTTAGTAGGTACTTAATTGCATCCATAGATAATAATATGCCCATTATGAATATTTCTTAGCCGAACCGTATCATCCAATTTTCACTCCCGTCAAAAAACGTAAACAAAGATGGCGGACACCGAGAGCACTTGTACCTCCGTGGATGACCGCACTGAGGACCTTGTGTCACCTACTCGGGATGCCCTTGTGGATGGTATTGTGGGTCTTTTGAAGCCTTGTCTAGATCAACTGGATGACAGAGTTCGTGCTACCAGGTGGGTGAATTAAGGGAACTGGATGACACATAACAGCTAGGGTTCGTGTGGATGAATTACTTGTTATCTGTTGTTTATATATTAATTAAGCTTAGAATAGGGATACACAACTGGATGACAGAGTTCGTCCTGCCTGGTGGATGCATTAATTAAGGAAAGATACATAACTGGATGACAGGGTTTGTGCTGCCAGATGGGTGAATTATTTAAGGAATGATGGTACATAACTGGATGACAGTTCGTGCTGCCAGATGGATGAATTAAGGTATGGTGACACAACAATTAAGTTAGTTTTGGCTGGATTAGAGAAAAAATGTAAACAAAGGATATTGTCCATTTCGTTACCTATTCAATTATATGTCATGTAGGTGTTTTGATCTGTATCCGTATTGTTAGTTTTGCTGTGCATACGGTAAATGTGATGGTGCTTTATGAGGCTATAGGGCCGTATTCAAGAACATACGTGGTGTATACGATGACTTGTTTGTCTATGGAGCCGTTGTACTGGTTACACGCCATTGTATGCACTACAAACGTTCTTGATTACGGCCCTATATCTCGTGTCGCCCTTTCTCTATGCTTTCTAAATGTTAAGGGAATTTTTGGATCACCGAGAAAATAATCACTTGCTACCTTAATTAACATTCGGTTCAATACCTGGTAATTAAAGTACTTGTACCAGGTAGTGTTGGTTCAATACACTGTAGTAAGAAAACATGGCATTCATGTGTTTGTGACTCTTATCCTTTCTGCAGCTGGAAACTCAGACCCATGCAGCTCCTTGGTCAATTCTCTTTCAGGAAAACAGAAAACTGTAGAGTTAAATATACAGTACCATACTACAGTATATTGTTTTTTCAGAGTGAGCCAGAGTGAACTTCATGAGCAACTTGAGGGCCTGGCAGCAGAATTGTCCCGAATACAGGATCAGACTAAGTGCCCTCTTCAGCTAGACTCTTACATTAAAAAACTCCAGAATGCCAAGAGGAGAGTTGTTGTTGTAAATAACATTCTCCAAAACACGCAGGTAAGTTCTTAAAAATGCAAATAATTTGTGATATGTGGTAAACAGACAAATTGGATAAATATATTTAAGTGTTGAGGTTATCAACATGTCAACGTTGAAGGAAGAAAGCCTTGGATTTGGGCTACACTGAGCAGGAGGATCTCTAAGCTTATGTGAGAGAAAGACAAAAAGATGAGAGGAGGGAACAAGCAGCTCAGCGTGAAGCCGACAAGGAAGCGTGTGAAGCCCGGGAAGCGGAGAGGAAGCATGAGCTGAAGAAGATGGAGGCTGGTAGAAGAGCTGAGGAGAGAGCTCGAGAAGCCGAGAGAGAGCATGAACTGAAAAGGATTGTGGTTGAAAAGGATAATATGATGCAGGTGAAGCTTTCCATGCCTCAGTAGTTGGACAGCCAACCAACTACTATGTCACCAACTCTTTCTTCACGTTGTGTGCAACTGAGCAAGTATGAAGGTCAGGATATCGAGACATTTATTGAGAGGTTCGAGGTAGTGACAGACTCTTACCATGAAAGTTGAGTTCTTACTACTATTTGAAGGGAAGCCCCTCAGTATTTTCCTTCGATTGGATGTCTCGAGGAGGAATTATGAAAATATGAAGTCAGCATTGTTAAGTGTATATTATGGTCTTACAGTCAAAGAAACTCACAAGCAGATCCAGCCGGCACTATTACAGGACAAGGAAACGGTAGCTCAGTTTCATGCTCGTTGGCACTAAGCAAGGTTGCAGTGGATTGTCCCTTCTACAAAGGATGTATAACTGCAACATTGATGAAGAACCCAGTTTCAAATCATGTGATTGGAAATATAAATGGAGTTAGGAAGGTCCAGCCAGGTGGAGTTTTCACCCAAATATATGCAGCAGCAGTATTTGAGGATCGTCATCCCAAGATCTGCAGAAGAAGGAAGAGCCATCGAACAAGGATGAAGAACAGGAAGCATCAGACATTCAGGAAGAATTATACTCAGGATGCTCATGACTAATTTTCCACCAACACAGTACATTAGTTGCACATCTTCACCACACGCCACACGAGACTAAGACACATCTTCACCACCCACCACACATCTCTACTACTCACCACACATTGTTACTACCTGTCACCCATCTTCTCTACACACCACACATCCTCACTAACCACCACACCTCTTCACTAACCACCACACCTCTTCACTAACCACCACACCTCTTCACTAACCACCACACTTCTTCACTAACCACCACACCTCTTCACTAACCACCACACCTCTTCACTAACCACCACACTTCTTCACAACTCGCCACATATCTTCACTACTTATTACACATCGCAGCATATCTTCACTACTTATTACACATCGCAGCATATCTTCACTACTTATTACACATCGCAGCATATCTTCACTACTTATTACACATCGCAGCATATCTTCACTACTTATTACACATCGCAGCATATCTTCACTACTTATTACACATCGCAGCATATTTTCACTACTTATTACACATCGCAGCATATCTTCACTACTTATTACACATCGCAGCATATTTTCACTACTTATTACACATCGCAGCATATCTTCACTACCTACCACATTGGCCATTGCATGCATCATAGTACAGTACAATATTTTAGGAAATTGTAGTTCCAGGTTGCCTACAATAAGGAAGGTAATCAATGGTAATCAGAAGAAGGGGGAGAGTTTGGAACCAGGAGGAAGTACAGAATAAGCCATACAGGTAGTGCTTTTTCTTTGAGGGAAATGTAGAATTACAGCCATAGGTGATATCTATGTCTCTATACATTTAACGCCCCTTCGGCCCCAGCCACTAGCTTTTAGTTCTTCAACTGTCCCTCAATTCTTACTATTTCCTTCCTGCTTGCTGTCACACCTCTCACCTATTTTTGGCACTATATGACCTCGCTGTTGCGGTGCCTAAATCAATCAATACATTTAATTATGTTATATTACAATAAGTATTAGTGAGATATTTTTTTTGAATGCCCATCAGTTGTGTTATTAAATGGTTATTAAAGGTGCCAGCGGGTGGCAGTCACTGGGACAGAGTGTAGCACACACAGTGTGTATGAAACACAATTATAGCACACATCACAAGGATGTAATGTATGGCCCAGCGACCTCTCCACCCACCTGAGACCCGAGTCAGCTTCGGCTATGGCTGACTAAGCAGGAAGACCTCAGACAGCTGACTCAAACCCCCCACCCCCTGCTCACAGGGATGGTAACCTCTGGCATCAGTGGTATTTTTAACAGTGTCCCGAGCAAGGATCGAACGGTGGGCCACAGAATTGCAGCCACAACTGTTACCACTGTGCTAGGCACATCACCAGCTCCTCACGATAAGAGTTGATAAGTCATCTTGGCAACTAAGACACTCAAAATCTTTCAGTTCCTATTTTCAGGTTTGGAAGTACTGTATGTTAGGCCACTTTGTATTTTATGTATCAATTTGGATTTCATTTGTGGCTATAGGTAATGATTTAAATATGTTGCTAAATTTCTATCTCCTTTCCAGGATCGATTAAACAAACTTCATACTCAGGTGAATAAGGAAAACGCTCGGCGTAGATCTTTACTAGAGACCACTTCCCCTTCATCCACACCTTCAACATCACTTCATGCGCCTTAAAGATCTAGCTTGCACAACACAGGTCCATATTATTTCACAGTGCTCTGCTATTCTGTTGTGATTTGTAAAAGATAGATATTACAATTGTATTCTGATATTCTAATTTTGTCCTGACATTTACGGTAGAGGAGTGTTTAGCAATACTGTATTTCTAGAGTCCCGACAAGAGATTTTTCATCCTTTCACTAACTTGATGCATATTTTGTTGTGATTTGTCCTTGTACGTTAGATCTTGTATTATAAGAATTGTGATATAATTATCATAGTACATTTGTACAGATAACTATAGTTTTCAGAGTGCAGAGGTCAAGATTACATAGCTATATATTTATCTAGTCAGTTGTTTGTAAGAAGCTTCCATATTTTGTGCTGCATTTGCTTTGATCTGTATGCATGAAATTTTGTTTTGATATAAGAATTATTTGTAAATTACTCTTAGTATATTTTTAAGTATGGATAATTGTGAGAAAATTAAAACACCACTGTTTTCAAATATTACTTCTGAAGATCTGGAACACATATATGAACCATACGAAGATTCCTTTTTGCTTATTGACGCTTTGGAGAAAGACCTACACATGATAAGGGAAAGTCAGCCATCAGTGTGCCTGGAAGTGGGGTCAGGATCTGGGGTGGTACTGACAGCTCTAGCCTCTGCACTGGGGCCACGGTGCCAATACCGGGCCACGGACATCAACCCCAGAGCCTGCCGCGTGACTAGGGAGACTGGGAAATTGAATGGTGTGAAAATTGAGACAACCTGCACTGATCTAGTCTCTGCTGTTCAAGATGAGCTAAAAGGGAAGGTTGATGTGCTGCTTTTTAACCCCCCATATGTGGTGACACCATCTGACGAGATTGGTCGAGGTGACCTAGAGCATACTTGGGCAGGGGGAGAGAGGGGCCGGGAGGTAATGGATAGGCTCTTTCCCTGTGTAGATTCCCTGTTATCACCACAGGGGCTGTTTTATCTTGTAGCCTTGAAGGAAAATGACCCCGATGACATTTGTGAAACCATGGCCAAGTTTGGGTTCTCCAATACCACTTTATTAGCTCGCCAAACTGGACCAGAAAAACTTTGTGTATTACGATTTGGTCATAAACAAGAGTAATGGATATCAGGTGCAATCCAAGTAGGTTTCTTAATATTTCCTATGATATTGCTGTTGGCAAAAGTAATTATTAGTCTGTTGCCTAGCTTTGAGGAGGAAGCTTTTTATTAAACAAGCTGTAGACTATCATTTACTGGTATACAGTTGTAGCATACAGTTTAGGAATTGAGAAAAAAATATCTTAAAGTATAAATTAAAAGTACTTTTTACTATTCTACTTACTCAAGAACACAGCCAGCTGGTGCAGTACTGTATTACTTTTTACTGTATCTTGATTTTTGTAGTTAAGATTGTACAATATTGATTGAATTGGTGGGATACACTTTTCAAAAAATTGCCTATACATATATACAAAAGGCATAAAGTATGATTATTAAATTTAACCAAGGGCAGTCATACCTGATTACCAGATGGCTATTATTTAAGTATTGTTCGGTTTTAAAATGCCATATGAAATTTACTCTTCACAAATTTCCTCATAGCAAACTGTGAACTCTGAATGTAAACAGAAAACATTCCTGCTTTGAATGTCAGTAAACAACTTCTACTACACTGTGCAAGTGTGTATTTTGCAATGCCACAGCAATGAATATGATGATAATGGATTACAAGTCATGGTGTCCCTCTTACCATTAACATATTTTTTACAGTCCCCTTCATATGAGTGATACTTCTAGCTAAGATGGTTGGTTATCCAGTGTATAGCCTCAGTACCATGCCGACAGCTAATTGGTGTCTAAGGTGAAAGCTGAGTGCATAGTATGTTGTGGTTTAACTTTCATATGGTTAATATGCATTGCAACATCCACCTATTACAGTTTTTCTCTTATATTAAAAAAATGTTATAAATATATTTACTGGATGTGCAGTAAAAAAAGAAATGTCTCAAAATATAATCTGCCTTGGATAAATGTTTTTATTTTAACACTTATGATTAAGACCAGTATACTGTAGTATCTATATAGATTTGAAGTGGAAAAACTAAGAAAGAATCATGCAGGGAGTGGAAGAGGACTGAATGTGAATTTGTTGATGAATGAACTTGAAACGAGGGATCTTGTGGGTTTATGGAAACTGTACATGAATGTTGACAAGGTGAGTGTTGTACCTCAAAGTCCCAGCTACCAGAAAGGGTATAACTTGGTGGGATGCTGAAGTTATGATGACAGTGAATATTAAGTGGCATAAATAGCTGCTTTGGGGAAATGAAGGAAACTTAGAATAAAGGTAAGAATGCAGTACAGTATGTTGAAACTAAGAGGTAAATGAAGTGTAAAGAAACCGATGCAATAACATTCCTTCTGTATTCCAATGTATCCCTTCTCTGAGAACCAGATACTAAGAGGGCATAATAGATATTGCTGTGTAAAAAAATTGTGCATAAGAAAAAGTTTTATTACTTGTGTGAAATCTAAAAATACCGGTACATTTATTACAACTAAAGTGAAATTAGATTAAAAATGATTATATCTAGTCTCTACCCGTTTTCCTTTTTACTTTGCCTGAAGGTGCATTAGGATTCTCTCCTTTGTAAAAGTCCTTAAGGAGTTCTACTGCTTCCTCTGCTCTAACACCTTTGGTAAATTTGATGGGATAGCCATAGATACCAGACACATCAACCACTGAGCCACACCCACCAAATCGGTCATTGGAACAACCATATAAAACACTATCCACACACAGCTGTCCCAAGGCATCAGCACACATGCCACAAGGCTCTACAGTCACATATACACTCACTTTCTTGAACACTTCACTATAGTCTAGCCCTTGCTCTGCACACCAATCCAACACCTGGTCAACACAGTTCATCTCAGCATGACGGGTGGCATTTCGTGTAGCATTGACGGTGTTCCTACCCTGGGCCACCACCACCCCATCATACACAAACACACATCCCACCGGCACCTCGCTACACTCCAGGGCTTCCTTGGCCTGCTTGAAAGCTTCCTGCATAAAACGATCTGCAGTCTCACACATTTCCGCAGTTAAATTATTATTCACCATACAGTGATATAAATTATTATTTGATCCTCTTATATTTTTAGTTATTCACTTTCTTTTTACTTCTCAGGATTATTTTTATGGCAGTAAGGAGGGGTATAAGTTCTCACAATGCAAGAGTTAATACAGAAATGTAGCTATATTTTTTCTAACCTCTCTACTTGCCAATAAAAAATTAAGTGCTTGATTTGAAATACTCTATGGTTTTGTTGTCTGTTAACTGTTTTATAGCAATATTTGCCCAACCCTTGTTAGCTGCTGGGTTGACAGGACTGGGATGCATCAGTGTGCTCACCTGTTGAAATAAAAGTAAACATTATTAATATACATCAGACATGCATTTTATGGTCCATTATTTTATTTGTACAAAACATTAACAAGCTGGTACATGACTAAAGTATGCCTTGGAGTGTATTATTACTATTGGTGTTGCCTTGTGTTATTCTTAGATATTTATACAAGCCCAAAAACTTGATTACCTATTAAAGATTGTGAAATGCCTCAATTTTCACAATAACTCAAGCAATGGCAGATACATGGGTGCCCATAAACTAGCATCCAATAAAAAAGAAACTATGGTGCCTAGATCTTCCTTTCCTATTTCACTAGATGTGGACAATATTTTAAGGTTTTCAGCATCCCTACAGATCCCAGCCAATCCCTTTCCTCTCCTCTATTCTCCTTCCTCTTCCTATGTGCTTACAGTCCCTTCTCTCTGACTCCTTATTTTTGTAATACAGTATAAGGTGGTTCTAGCTAAGCACACACAGCCTTCTTTCTTCCTCTTTTCATTTATTCATTCTTCTTTCACCGAGTGCTGCTTGAACCCACCTTAATATTCTCCCTTTCTTCGTTAGTGAGTGCTTTCCGTGCTCGTTCTGCTGCGTAGTTCCCCACCCCTATCACGTGTTCCACCCCCAGCAAATCCACCACGTGCACCAGAGCTTGGTCACAGACTTTCTCCAGCTTGGCTCTCTCATGCACCTGGGGAAAATGTAGAAAATTATAGTAGCTGTGAAACCAGTAGAGAATGAGAAAGATTATAAAAAGGAGTAAAAACCTACAGGTTGGTCCTGGGGTGGCGGCGTCTATGCTGTGTGACCACCCCCCAGGGCTATCGAGTAAGGAAGCTATGGGGGCCAAACCGTCACAAAATATCCCCGCCCCAACCAAGGGGGCGTGAATCCCTGGGAACGGTTTCGGTCACCCGGGCATTACCTTGTAACGCGTTGTTACAATTGGTCACCCTGGGGTCACCAATTTGTAACGTGTAGTCACTTGGTTAATGGCAAATAAGTTTGTTATAGCTAACCTGGAATATGATCATGTGACAATATTTTATAGTCAACCTGGAATATGCTCAATCATATACAGTACATAAAGGTTGCTTGCTTACCAACCCAAACTTCCAACAATCTCAAAACTAACCTCCCTTTACAATGTCTTTTCTCAACTCTCTATATTTTGTAGGCATCCTAGCACAATATAATATTTTGTAGGCATCCTGGAATACAACAAAATAAAGTAGTGACATCTTCTATCTAATAGTGAAGATGTCACCAAAACATAATGACAGTAGTGAAGATGTGTTCACATCGTAATTATCTTCCACTTAATAGTGAAGATGTTAACACTAATCTCTACTAACATAAAGGATGATATGACATAATATGGGTAGTGAAGATAATCATCTTCCACTTAATAGTGAAGATGTTAACACTTATCTCTACTGAAGGATATGACATAATATGGGTAGTGAAGATAATCATCTTCCCCTTAATAGTGAAGATGCTAACATTTACCTCTACTGAAGGATATGACATAATATGGGTAGTGAAGATGTCACACCGTGACATAATGTGGGTAGTGAAGATGTCACACCGTAACACAATGTGACATAATGTGGGTAGTGAAGATGTCACACCGTAACACCTTGTAACACGTGGTTACATGTAGTAAAGATGTCAGTTATCTTTACCTTGGGGTCAATGAATATCTTCACTACCCTGAATATTTCTTAACCCATCAAACACATCTTCACTATCCATATATGGGAGTGAATATCTTGGTGGTATATCATCACTGTGTGAAATATAGTGTATAGCATCATTCACTTTGTTGTATTTAGATACAGTAATGGACATTTTCAGTATTGTTTATTGTTTATTTGAAAGTCTGACTTATATAATAGCTACCATGCTGTCCAAGAAAAAGGCAAGTCCCTTAATTATTGGTTACGGTACCTTCAGTTCTGGAGGAGTAACATTCTTTGCAGAGTCTTTGAGGAAGTAGAGTGGACAGTAGTTGTGGAGGAAAATGTTGGTGAAGAGAACCTCAGGCGTTCCACTGAGCTGCTTCAGTAGTGACCACATGCGATCTCCACTCACCTAACACAATGATTGTTATAATGAGCACACAAGCTTCTGAAATATTTACTATACGATTTGTTCAAACCCCAATAATTCACACTAGTTTCTCCTGCTATATAGAAGACAAGGTACAGACACAATCAAATATCCACCAAAATTATCTTTTCATCATAGTAAATATCTTGATAATAAAAACATGTGTATGATTTTGTAGCACCTCATAATAATAGTTGAGGGGGATGAGTCGACATAAAGTGTTGTATAATTATATTTTGATATGATACTGATTTATTTACGCAATGGAGGAAGATGTCGATGGTTATTTGATTGTTGCTGTACTGTACATAATCAATATTATTTGTTAAAGGAAGCACACCAAAATAACAAGTGTAATGCTAAGCTTAACCCTTAATTCGCGGATATAGTAATATTTCGACACAAGCAACAAGGACAGTTTTTAAATTTGCGTAGTCCCTAACAAGCTAGCTTCAGGGTGACAACACTGTGGGTGGCAGTCAAGATGCTGCCACAGCCATCTCAGCCACCACCAGTCAGTTTTGCTTGAACTATGAGAGTAGAGGGACATATTTTCATCACCCCTCTTTTCCTGTAAGTACCATATATGTACGTAAAAATGACAGTAACAATATATTGTGTTGAAAAATGTGATTCTGACATGTTTAATAATGAAATTAGAGTGTGAAAACTTACTTAGATATGCAAATACAGTGTAGAAGTGAATTTTGAGTTGATGTGATTGTGAGGTGGCTACCCATCCTACAGATGTTATTTTAGTCTTCACAAGGATATCAGTACAGTAGACAGCTACTTCAATATCCTGCATCATTTATTTATGTAGTGAGTGTGGTTTACAAGCTATTAGCCATCAAATCTGTTGTTTACATAGTGACCGCGAGTGCGGAGAGAGGCCCGGAAAACATGAGTTGCCACAATAGATAATGCCCACGGCTAGATGGTTAATTGCCCTACCCCTAATGTAGCCTATTTGTTACAAAAAGAATACTTGTTACGGTACCTCTTTTCTTTTGCAGTTTAATCCTGTGATTGGTCGCTTTTCATGCTCATTTACCGGCTTAGTCACTTCTCCTTTTACTTCCAGCCAATCCCTTGCATACTCAACATGGCCAAATGGTACCTGAAAGAAAAAATATTTGTCAGACTGAGCACAGGATTATATAAGTGTACCAGCCTGGATATTAAGATGGTGTTTTCCTTTTGGTACAGTTGCCTCCAAAAATTTCAAGACACTAGCAGGTAGTGCCTCGAAATTTTTGGAGGCATCTGTACATTGGAGTGCCTTGATTCCTCCAAAGTATGCCAGGAAACAGGACCAGGTTAACAAAAATAATGTTGGCCTGTCAATTGGAATAGTATGGAGGAATCTTTATCTTTGAATTTGACATCACTGACTGATTGGTCATACCTGTCCTGTACAGATACTGGTAATGGTGCTATATATAATGGATTAAACACTGGTTCCTCTGTTTAGACCGTACAGCTGGCGGCAAAAGTCTTGTTGCCATATTTGCCAAGACATGATGTGTACAGTATAATATGGAAATACAGTATATGATTCACATGTCGTAAATTGGAGAACCAGAAAAGTTCATCAATATGCCCCTGGGATATTGTAATTCTGGGTTACTGGTGAATGTGTTTGTGTGTGTAATTGTAGGGTGAATGTGTTTGTGTGTGTAATTCTGTATGGTGAATGTGTTTGTGTGTAATTCTGTATGGTGAATGTGTTTGTGTGTAATTCTGTATGGTGAATGTGTTTGTGTGTGTAATTCTGTATGGTGAATGTGTTTGTGTGTGTAATTCTGTATGGTGAATGTGTTTGTGTGTGTAATTCTGTATGGTGAATGTGTTTGTGTGTGTAATTCTGTATGGTGAATGTGTTTGTGTGTGTAATTCTGTATGGTGAATGTGTTTGTGTGTGTAATTCTGTATGGTAAATGGGTTTGTGTGTGTAATTCTGTATGGTGAATGTGTTTGTGTGTGTAATTCTGTATGGTGAATGGGTTTGTGTATGTAATTCTGTATGGTGAATGGGTCTATTCGATTTATTATCCTGTATGTTATCCTTCAAGAAAGCACTGAGTGAGGAGACAGGACTTCTGCTACTGACTGTACATCAAGTTCAACTACAGTGCCATAAACAGTCTTTCCTTTCCATGCAACGTACAGTAGTGGCTCCACCGGCACTAACCCCAGTCTGTCCCATCCCCCAAGGGCCGGGGTTCATTCCCAGCAGTAGCACTTTCTTAGGTCCTCGGCAGAACTTGGACACAAAATCCTGGTGTATCTGTGAAGCGTAGTCGAGGGGGTTGTACACCAGCAGCTGACCCTGTCCGTACTGCAACTTGAGCAGCTCCTTGCATTGCTCGGCTTCAATATCGAGGAACTTCTGAGATATTAACGCTGGGTCTGTTGGTGTTTGGAGTGTGTTGGGGGTACTGGTGCTGTTACCTCCTCCATTATTTTCACCCCCCTTGCTCTTGTGATCTATTTTCTGCCGTTTCTGTTTTGGTGGCATGGTGATGCTTTATAGCTTTCCTTTACAAATGTTCATCAAACAATGCTAAAACAATGAAAAATAACACTTTCTATTGCAAACGATACAATTATTAGTAGTCCTTGAATTATTCCAAACACTCGAACTAACGGTCACAATTTGTTATCGTAATTATTTTGCAAATCCATTATGATTAGAATGATGGAGAAGGAGACAGAGAGGAGGGACAGCAAGCACAGAGGATTAAAGGAAATGTGGGACAGTTAAAGAAAGAAAGGGGGAAAGGAGGGACAGTTAACGTTAGAGAGAAAGAAAGAAAGGAGGGACAGTTAAAGAAAGAATGAAAGGGAGAAAGGAGGGACAGTTGAAAAAAGAAAGGGGGAAAGGAGGAACACATAAAGAAAGGGTACCGGTATTTAACAATATCTCTTCTATTGCCATTTTCTATTACAATGTTTTTATCCTCTATGAGTCTATAGTCTATACCGGTACCCACTAATTTATACCATTCTAAGCCATTTTCAAGATATTCAAATTGGGCATTTTGAAATTAGCCTGGCCTTACCTAACCTGACTTAACCTAACCTAGACCACAGCAGACTACCGGGACCTAACGGGCAAACTACCGGGAAATAACCGTGGTAAAGTACAAGAAATGACCGGGGCAAAATACTGGGACCTAGCCGGATCTGGCAACACTGCTACAAAGAGGTAATTCTTTCAATAAATACCGTTTGAAGGAATCGCAAACCTTCCAATTCACCAACAAAAGAATCTCCCATTTTGTTATTTATTACGTCAGGTCAGGGCCTCCCAATTATCCATTATTTAACGTTAGGTCAAGTCAGGTCATTTCATCTCCTTATTATTGTCTTAATTAAGGAATTCAGGAGTTATAACAAGACCTCTAAACTAACATGTATGAATCTGTTGTTGGTAAAGTGAAGAGCTTGTGATTCCTCCAAATTATGCCACGAAACAGATCCTTTATACTAAAAGTTATGCCTATTAATATTAAGTCGTCGTCTGTTTCTTGGCATATTATATTGGAGGAATCAGCAGCATCCCTCCAATTTACCAACAAGACATTCCTCCCTTATAATATCCCAGTGGTGTCACCTCCAATAACCAATAAAATTCCCCGTTGCTTCTCACTGACACTGACTCACTCCTTCACAACAACAATAAAAAAAATCAATAATAACAACACGTGTATACCAGTTTTTCTTATTCACTGTAATATTGCCACCAGAGATACCAATTGTTATTATTATTATTTTCTCATATATTCTTTGATATTGACATCACCACTATTAATAGGAGCTACATTGGGTCTAAAGATTTCTAGTGGATTATTTTATATACCAAGTTAATCAGATACGATGTTTAAATTGTTTAACCTAATTATTTTAAGCAATTCAAGCCCAAATTTCTCGTGGCAATATTGTCATGTGAAAAGTATATGAGAATGTTTTTGTCTTTTCAACGGCGTTTTTTTCGGGGATTTGATACGTAAAGGGAAGGCAACGTAGATAGGGCCAAATGACTGTAATGTTTTATCTATAGATTAAAGAACAACTTGCTAGGAATAACTTTATTTAAATATTTCAAAAACTACTTTAATTTAGTTTGGCATCAAGATATAACAAGTTTTCTATAACAAGTCTATACTTTATGGGGATACTTGATCTTATTTTAAAGCACTTCGTACCATTGTTTCCATTTTATTGTACTGATATTCCTTATTCAACTTCATTTTTCTATTATCCATATCCATTTATATAACTAAGGTAACCAATACCCCTAAAAATAAGGTCAACAATACCCCTAAAATAAGGTCAATAAACATCCCAAACAAAGTCAAGAAACACCCCAAAATAAGGTCAACAATACCCCTAAAATAAGGTCACCAATACCCCTAAAAATAAGGTCAACAACACCCCTAAAAATAAGGTCAATAAACATCCCAAACAAAGTCAAGAAACACATCAAAATAAGGTCAACAATACCCCTAAAAATAAGGTCAACAACACCCCCCAAAATAAGGTCAACAACACCCCTAAAAATAAGGTCAATAAACATCCCAAACAAAGTCAAGAAACACCCCCAAAATAAGGTCAACAATAAACCTAAAAATAAGGTCAACAACACCTCTAAAAACAAGGTCACCACACACAAACAACGACAACAACAACAACAAGGACGAGGTGGGTGTGGGTGGGGTTGAATGGAACGAGGTGAAGTGATTACATGGATTGACCTTAATTCACCACTCGTTAAGTTTTGTGTTGGTAATTCTGGAGCAACTGAATCCTCCAAACTATTCCAAGCAACAGAACACCATTATTTTTGCTCTTGTGGTCCTGTTTCCTGGCATACTTTGGAGGAATTAAGGCACTCCAATGTACCCAAAAACGAATTGCTACTTTAAGGGGAGATTCTTTTGTCGGTGTAATGCAATGAATTGAGGGGGTGCGGGAGTAGGGGACAGGCTTGGGGGGGGTTAGGGGGGGTGCGGGAATAGGGGGCAGGCTTGGGGGGTGGGGGGTTAAAGGGGTGCGGGAGTAGGGGACAGGCTTGGGGGGGGGATGGAGGGTGCGGGAGTATACTGGGACAGGCTTGGGGTGGGTAGAAAGCCTGTCCCCTATTCCCACACCCCCTTAACCCTCTCCAAGCCTATCCCCTACTCCCGCACTCCCCTAATTCCCCCCCCCCCCCCCAAGCCAGTCCCCCTATTCCCACACCCCCTTAAGTGCCGGGGAAGTGTTGTGTTGGTAAGTCTGGAGCAACTGAATCCTCCAAATAAAAACAAAATATTCCAAGCAACACAACACAACACTATTATGTTTTTAAATTTATTCTTCTGGTCCTGTTTCCTAGCATGTAATAATATATTTGGAGGAATCAAGGTACACCATGAAATGTACCAAAAATAAAATAATGACCACCTTAAGGTCTCTGTTGATTCCTCCAAAAAAACACAAAAAAAAACTACAACTGTCCCTCTTTTCTTTTCATTTCCTTCCTGCTTGCTGTCACACCTCTCTATCACCTTTTTCTGGCGCTATAGGACCTCGATGTTGCCAAGCCTAATATCCATCCATCAATCAATCCATCCATCCAAATAACTATGCCACGAAACAAGAAACAGACCACTATGAATAAAATATCTATACCACTGATGAGGGAGTCTTGTTATTGTTTTGTGTCATGCATGGTCAACTTTGGAGGAATCAACAATAAAAATACTATCCTTCTAAACATCATAATATATACGAAGGGTGACACTACGATTCATTCATTGGGTATAAGG
>JAWZYT010004107.1:65000-71404 GCA_034508575.1 Petrolisthes manimaculis
AAGATAATACAGTATTATAAACTTAAAGTCATCCTATTCTTATACATATTCAAACTTATACATAGATGTATTAGAAATGACTATGTAAGCTTCTTAAATAAATTATGACACATGAAATATCATATATATTTCAACAAAAACACATACCCTATATTCACATATTAATTGACATATTAATATTATATAACTCACAAACATCAATACATATTTATAAGTTATATTTAGTTTACATTTCTATACATACAGACAAAATACACTAATTCATGTAATATATAATTATACACTCTTATTACCCATATACATTATACAGTGTAGGAAAATAATGAAAGACTAAATATCATGGAAAAAATGTCAGTACATAATTAATGAATTATTTTTTTACATATATTTTTAATGTGGTTCCATTGTTGATTTGTTTTAGATGTTCTGGTAAATTATTCCATTTCATACTTCCATTAGATATTACAATTAATTATTGAGGTTTAATATATTATGTTTATTTCTTGTAAATATATTGTGTACTTGAAGTTCCATTGATTGATGAATATATAATTGGTCATAGATGAATTTTAGATTATTTCAAGAACATAAATATAATCAAGTTGAAGAATTGTAAAATATTTAAATAAACGAGTAGTATGAACATTATATTTATCTTTTACCATTATAATTAACAATGGACCTAAAGTTAAACCCTGTGGAACTCATTTATCAACATTGATAACTCGTGACATTTTATTATTAACTAAAGTAAATCGTACCAGCTTTTCTCAGGTTATACTTTACATATTAAGTTTAATAGCTAACACTGGAAAGATAAACAAGAATATAATAATACAATTATATAACAACATGCAACAGTATATATGCTTTAAATAACAAGAAGTATTGCTTTTGATATACAAACATACTCCTCCTCCATAAGGTTTCTAAAATTAGTAAATAATTTATACCCCTGCAGTTAAAGAATGTAAATTGTCAATATCCTTAGAAAGCCGGGTTTCACAAATGCCATTATATCAATTTTATGACTCTTAAATTAATGTGATACTAGAGTAGGCTATATTAGAAACTTTTCTAACTTAAGGACCCTGTGAACATGTGTGAAAGTTGGTGGCTTCTGATTCCTCCTGACTATGCTACGAAACAAGCTCCTTCTATAATAGGTGGTGTTTCGTGGCAATATTTGAAGGACTCATTTACCTCCAATTTCTGACTGCATCACAGGGTCCCTTAAGGCAGTAATTCTTATTTGGTACATTGGAGTGCCTTGATTCCTCCAAAGTATGCCAGGAAACAGGACCAGAAGAGCGAAACTAATGGTGTTCTGTTGCTTGGAATAACGTGGATGATTCTGTTGCTCCAGATTTACTACAGGTGAAGAGAATCGTCGAGTACAGTGTCAGAAATAGTTAAGGTGAGATTCTGTTGTTGATGATTCCTCCGATTCCTCCAAGCTATGCCACGAAACAGATCCCCTATTAGTACCACTGAGGACGTCTGTTTTTTGGTATAGTTAGGAGGAATCAGTAGTCTTCCAATTTACGAGTACCCCCTCAAAAAAAAAAAAAAAAAACTTTAATTTTTTAAGCCGGTTGAATTATGATCACTAATGAAGTTATAATTTTATATATTAAACCTCACGGAGATTTTCCTTGTTGGTAATTTGGAGGGCTAATGATTCCTCCAAACTATATGCCAGAAAACAGATGGTATGTATGTATGTACTAAGAGGGAATCAGTTTCGTGGCCTAAAAAAAAAAAAAAATAGTTTGGAGGAATCAACAGAGACCTATCAATTCACCAACTAAAGAATCTCTCCTTATATTCCTCAAACGATAAAACTGAGCTCTCATTCAACACGTCAAACATATCATTATTATCTAAATGTGGGAAAAATCCATTAAAATGTTATGTATAGAGAACTTACTTTGAGGTTTTTTGCTTTTTTCAGATTTGTGGTTCAGCCGGGTGTTCTCTCTCTCTCTCTCTCTCTCTCTCTCTCTCTCTCTCTCTCTCTCTCTCTCTCTCTCTCTCTCTCTCTCTCTCTCTCTCTCTCTCTCTCTCTCTCCATTAACATACACACACACACACTCTCTCTTGACCCCCATCCCCTCTCTCTCTCTCTCTCTATAACACACACACATTCTCTCCTACTCTCACCAAACTCCTCTCACTCACTCTCACCCCTCCACACACACACACACACACACACACACACACTCTCTCCTCCACACCCACCCACATACACATTACACACACTCTCTCACCCCACCCCCTTCACTCCCCCTCCCCCACCTCCACACACACACTCTCTCTCTTCCCCACCTCCCCCTCCCCCCTACCCCTCCCCTCCACCAAACACAGATAGATAGATAGATAGATAGATAGATAGATATTTTATTGACTACCTTTATATACATCCTAACACCACCACCATCACCACCACCACCAACAACAACAACATCAACAACAAAACATTAACAACAACAACATCAACAACAACATCAACAACAACAACAACAACAACAACATCAACAACAACAACAACAACAACATCAACACCACCACCACCACCAACAACAACAACAACAACAACATGGCGTGGTCTCAATATACTCTTCAAGGCTATAACATAACATAACATAACATACATACAGACAGTTTACTACAAAGAGTCAACACTTTGTACTTCACATGACCAAAGGAAATACCAATAATACCACTAATAATAATAATAATACGACACTTGTACTGTGACCTTCTAAAGACATGTGTGAAAGTGGGGATATTTTTGTTTTTCATTATTGTGTATCTTATCAACAGCAAAATAGACCATACAGTAGTAGTAGTAGTATTAACAATCACAATAATAATAATAATGATAATAATAATATTAATAATAATAGTAACAACAATAATAACACCAACAATAATAACAACAGAATACTACTAACTATTTCTACTATTACTACTACTACTACTACTACTACTATTAATAATAATAATAATAATAATAATAATAATAATAATAATAATTCATTGTAGGACGAGAAGGGAAGAGAGTGACAGAGAGATACATATAATAGACAACACTGAGAAGGAAATAAGAGAAGGATACCTATAATACTGAGGGTAAAAGTGTGTACAGAAGGAGATACATAGAAGGATAAAGATATATTATGGATAGTAAAAGTGTGTACAGAAGGAGATAATAATAGGGTACAAGTAATAGTGAGGTAAAAGTGTGTACAGTTACGATCAAAAGTCCTGAGTATGTCTGGTGAATGAAAGTGAACCTTACAAAACATAATCAGAGACCAACATTTAAACTATATATAAATACTGATAATTTCATGTTAAGGTGTTGTAGAAATAATGAGTTGAACAATTTTGGTTAGGTTAGGTTATAAGGTTTGATGAGGTTAAGTTAGGTTAAGTTAGGTTAGATTATATTATATTATGTTATGTTATGTTATGTTATGTTATGTTAAGTTAGATTAGGTTATGTTATGTTATGTTATGTTATGTTATGTTAAGCTAGATTAGGTTAAGTTTGGTTAGGTTAGATTAGATTAGATTAGATTAGATTACATTAGATTATGTTAAGTTAGATTAGGTTAGGTGAGGTTTGATTAGGTTCGATTAAATTAGATTAGATTAGAATAAGTTAAGTGAGGTTAGATTAGGTTAGGTTAGGTTCGATTAAATTAGATTAGATTAGATTAGGTGAGGTTAGGTTAGGTTATGTTAGGTTCGATTAAATTAGGTTAGATTAGAATAGATTAGGTGAGGTTAGATTAGATTAGGTTAGGTTATGTTAGGTTAGCTTAGATTAGTTTAGGTTAGCTTAGGTTAGATTAAGTTAGGTTCGGTTCGATTAAATTAGGTTAGGTTAGATAACATTACTGAGCTTATGACCAGTTTTTATCATATCAACTTACGCATTCTCATTTTTAAAAGTAGGGGGGTGGGAGGGGGGGGGGAAATGAGGGGGGGGAGTAGGGGGTTAAAAACTGGCTGGAGGATGATGGTACGGAAGAAAGGAAGGGGTTGGGTTGGGGGTAGAGAGGGGGGGAATGTGGGGAAGAATGGGGGTGGTTCTCGCTAGGGGAAATGGGGGGGAGTGGGGAGGGGGGAAAAATGGGGGCTAGTGGGTAATGGGGGTGGGTGGGTTTGGAGTGGGGATGTAGGGGGTAAATGGGGAGTAGGAGGGGGGATTCTCGGTGGGGGGAATGGGGGGAGTGGGGAGGGGGGAAAATGGGGACAAGTGGGGAGGGGGGAAGAGTGAGGAGGGTGGGTGGGAATGGGGGTATATGTAGGGGGTAAATGGGGAGTAGTAGGGTTTTTTTTTCTAGGGGTAATGGGGGCGAGTGGGGAGGGGTAATGGGGGCGAGTGGGGAGGGGTAATGGGGGGAGTGGGGAGGGGGGAATGGGGGGTGGAATAGGGGGGGTTAAGAAACAAGCTTGGTAAGGGAACAAACAGGTTGATGGATGACGAAGCAAGGTTGATGGAGTGAAGATGAGAGAAGTTGTTTTGATTTGGGAAAGGCAAACAATATTTAATTAAAGAGAAGGCCAACCTCTTTTTTATTTATTATCATATTTTTATTTATCTAGTTTTATTATCATTATCATTATTATATTTGTTATTATGATTACATTTATTATTATTTTTATTATTATTTTTATTATTATTATTATTATTATTATTATTATTATTATTATTATTATTATTATTATTATTATTATTATTATTATTTTTTTTTTTTTTTTTTTTTTTTTTGGGGGGGGGTGGGGGGTTTGTAAATTGTGAGTGCTCGTGGTTCCTACAAACTTCTGTATGTCAGGAAATGAATCCCCTCATCAATGTTACTAGTAAAAGGGAACCAGTTTTGTAGCATTATTTGGAGGAATTAGTAGCCATCCCATACACACACACACACACACATACATACACACACACACACACACACACACACACATACACATACACACTCTCTCTCTCTCTCTCTCTCTTAGACATACAGTATATATACACACACACATTTTATTTGTTTTTATCTCTCTCACATTGTAGGGGAGGTGGCCGAGCATTCTGGACTCATAACTTAGAGGTCGGGAGATCGATCCTCTCAGGTGAGAATATTTACTCTTCCGATTTAAGTTTAAGGCACTAACTATAAGGCCACCGAATGTCATAAAACACCCTCACTGGTACCATAACACACACCCTCACTGGTACCATAACACCCTCACTGGTACCATAACAACTGCAGTATTTGGGAATTACCCTCACTTCCCTCTCTCTGTGGCTGGGTACCAATTCGGAAGTTGTGACATGTGGGTGTGTGTGTGCAACAGTTGACCTGGGCCACGGTAACGGGCTTGATGAAGCCTATGTCCAGTGTCAGATCATATTATATATATGTATAAAAAAACAGTTTCTCGCTCTCTCTCTCTCTCTCAAAATATGCACAGTTTCTCTCTCTCTCTTTTGCACATACAGATACACTCACTCACTCTCTCTCTCTCTCTCTCTCTCTCTCTCTCTCTCTCTCTCTCACAAGAAATAGGTATTCCCCTTATAAGTCATACGTGGTGAATGTGTAATGACTGACACGGATGACTAAGGAGGAAATGAAAAAGAAAATGTTGGTAATGGTAATAATGACACTAATAATAATAATAAAAAAATAAACAAGAACATGAAGGAAAACCCTTCAAAAGCTCCGCTCTTAATGATTCAAGTGAAATGAGTGAGTGAGTGAGTGAGTGAGTTGAACCCCTTTTAAGAAGTGGTCGCCCCAAGAAGAAGAAGAAGAACAATAATTACGATAAAACCTAGAGCTCTCGGCTTCTACTACTACTACTACTACTACTACTACTACTACTACTACTACTACTACTACTACTAACTACTACTACTATAATAATAATAATGATAATAATAATATTAATAATAATAATAATAATAATAATAAAAAAAATACAATAATAGAAGCGCTAAAGAAGATTTAAGTGTGTACAGGACAGTGTTGGTAAATCTGGAGCAACTGATTCCTCCAAACTATTCTAAGCAACATGAATCTATTTTTTTAGTCTATTAGGTCCTGTTTCGTAAAGTTAGATGTAATAATTGTAATCTTTGGTGCAGGGGCTGGTTATAATTACACACACACACACACACCCTCTCTCTCTCTCTCTCTCTCTCTCTCTCTCTCTCTCTCTCTCTCTCTCTCTCTCTCTCTCTTTCTTACACACACTCACACTTTTTGTTTATCTCATTCACACACACGCACACACACAAACTTACACCATCTCTCACTCTCTCTCTCTCTCTCTGTTTCTCTCATTCACACACACGCACACACACAAACATACACCATCTCTCTCTCTCTCTC